>QJNX01000572.1:0-13197 GCA_004155925.1 Monosporascus sp. MG133 | reverse complement strand
GGGAAAAGTTTTGGTAATAGCCAGCTAATAAAGGGGTGGCGACTACAACAAGGGTTTCCTGTTCCGCGGATCTGCCTGCGGCTTCGGCCTCCATTCGGCGACCCCGATGGCCATGCAGCGCGCAGACGTGCGCGGGAAGCATAACCTCGAGGGCAGCTGCCTCGTTGACGTCGCCGTGTCCTGCTGCAGTGGGCGTTGCTCGGTCGTCCAGCAGGACAAGGAGACGGTCCACCGGGGCTTCTGCTCGATGGCGGCGGCGTGTACAGACAACAGTACCGTGTCTCGAACGGCATGGAATACAAGCCTCACTGGCGAGTTTAGAACGTAGTGACTATAATCTTCGTCGCCGCAGTGGGATAAATACGAAGTGGGAGAAGGTAGAGTGTCTGGGTCCACGAATAGGAGCCGACGCTTGTGAATTTTCCTCCTGGTTGAGTCTCTGCTAAAAGGGGGGGTAGGCCAGCCTTTTTTCCCACGAAGGGCTGCAAGACGTCAGCGCATCCCCCAAATGAATCAAAGCTTCTGCTGATTGGCACGAAGGGGACCGACAAGAAAAAGGGGAAACCATTGCCACCACTTTTTACGGCACCGGGCCAGTTAGCTGTTACAATTGTTGCTAATGGCGCGTTACGGCCATTCGCAGGATACTAGATACCCGAGCCTCCTGCAACCTGACCTCCGTATGGTCATCCACTAGAGGCCACAGGGGGTGACGTGCAAGACCACAATCTAGCCGTTGTCGCTCTGTACATTTGGCGTTGAAATTCTGTCAACACCAGATCATGGACGTCACATCGCGGTGATTGCGCATGTTGAAAGCATAGCCCCATATATTCACATTCAAGCAAGGCAGAAGCAGAAAGGCTCGCTAGGTTCATCATAATATATATACACTGAAATTTAGGTCTGTCCGTACGACTCGTTCCTCTCAAGACGTCATGAGTGACTCAAGACGCTCCGCACTCGGGCCTGCTCTTCTAGTGCAGGCGGTTCTTGGCATGGCGGACCTTGCGGGCGTTGCGGCGGCTGCGGCGCTTCTTACCGCCGGCGCAGCCCTTGGTGGGAGCGGGTGTCGATGGCTTGGTGGAGGTGGGGGCGGCCGACTCGATGGGCTCCGAGACAACGGGCCCAGTGGGGGCCGGCTGGGCGGTAGTGACCGAGGTAGCAAGGGTGGTAGAGGGGGCAGCGGTGCTCGTAGGGGCAGCGGTGCTCGTAGGGGCAGCGGTGCTCGTAGGGGCAGCGGTGCTCGTAGGGGCCGAGGTCACGTCAGCAGCGCTGGAAGTGGCAACCGGTACCTCCTCGGAAACGATGGGCGTAGTCTCGGTCTCCTTGTCGTCGTTGGGAGCCGCACCGAAAGTCGGCATGGGCGGCCCCGGAATCTTATAGGTCGGGTTGGTCTCGTCGTTGTAGATGTTGTGGAAGAGACCCGGGTCAGTGGGTGTGTAGAGCTCGGTACCGATGACACCCTCGGGGGACTCGGTTCCAGAGCCGGTGATTTTGAGGTTGACGCACTGTGGCAATTGTAAGTATGGCGTTCCTGTGGCATTTCACGGGGGCAGTGACAAACCTGGGGGTACATCTGGGCCTTGCCCTCGTTGCCACCATCGTGGAGGGCGATCAACTCGTGGCGCAGCACGTAGTTACCGGGCTTGATGCTGGCAGGGATGGTGGTAGTCCAGGTCAAGCCGTTCTCGATTAGCAGGTCATCCGCCCACTTGCCAACCTGGCCGGCACCAGCACCCAGCTCGAGCTGGCCCAGCTCCTTGATCTTGAACCACTTCAGGGTCGTCTTATCGACAGTGGAGCAGTCACCACCGCAGTCGGCAAGATAGTCAATCACGGGTCCCTTGTGAGACTCGGCCCATTGGTTCCAGGTCAGCGAAACATCGCTACCAGCCGCAACGGGCGCAGTCAAGGCCGCGTTGGTGGCGTCCAAGTGGCAGATGATGTCAGGGTTGCTGACGTCCGCCGACAAGACGAAGCCGTTGTCGGTAGCGCCGTTACTCCACGTGACACTGTCCGGCTGGGGGCCGTAGGGGGCACTGGTGGGATCGAAGCCATCGTACGTAACGCCGCCAGCGGTAACTTTGGTGACGTGGCCGTGGGCCGAGACCGAGGCAGCGCCGGCAAGGGCAGCTAGGATGGTAGACTTTCTATAGGAAGACATTTTCAGAGGTATGGACAGGGGGTCAGGCAGCAAGTTGCTAGTATGCACAGGGGGTGGTTGGTTTGGACCGGCTGGCGGTAAAGAGTGAAAGTGTGACTTCAAGTCAGGAAATGAGCGAAAGCGTCTAGTCGTTACGACTAGGTCGAAGAGAATGACTGTAAGGAGTGAATATTGACCTGCGATGAACTTTGGAGATGGAAAGAAAAAGGAGAAAGCGCTATGAGCGATGGAGGGTGTCATTGGGCCTCTTTATGAGATCTCAGAAAACCCTGACCACAACCCCTTGACGGAGCCTCATCTCGGCGCCAAACGTCCTTAATTGGAGAAGCGCGTAAGACTCCCAGCCGAAGTGACCCAGCATCGTCACATATGAGCCGACGCCGTTGGGAGTTGAGGCGTAGCTGACATGCATGGATGTGATGGCGCTACTCGGCCGCATTGAAACATTGAAACCCACAGCAGCTGTGTAGTAAATGGTCCTTATGGCGCTTTATGGGAATAGCGAATTGGTGGAAAATTGCACTAATCTGAAGATGGATCCCTGCAGGTTCGTCGTACGTTCTGGCTGTCCCTGACTTTTCTCTTAGAAAGGGTAGAGGCGAGTTCCCATATGGGCGGATTTGGGAAAATGAACGTCCTTGGCGTGTTTCGAATAGAAGTCACAGGGATTATGCAGCTCTTAGCGAGGTCAGCCGCTAACGACGGCAAGCAACAAGCGCCACAGTTTCATAGAGATTTATAGCCAAGCAACTCTTAACGCTTAGATATAGATAGCAGTACCTACCTAGTCAGTCAGCTGCATATGTGACATGCACCGCGTCTACAAAAGATAGATAATGGGAAATAGGTTTGATGCATGAAGAGACGGACTAGGACTAGTATTCTGCTCTGCAAGTGGAGCCCCATATGTTACCGGCAAGTCGATGCGATTTCCACGGTGGACTCATCCGTTTAGCACACTGCCGTGTAGCTGTTGACGACCCGGATGATAATTGTCTTATACAAAATGAATACGACTCATACCGGGATAAACCCCGCTATACATCGTTTTCGTTATACTAAACTGGTAACATTTTGGTCTTTAACCATTTCTAATTTCCATAATATATGCAGAATAAATCGTTTCCAACAATACTGCTTTGCAGGCAAGAAATAACAGGTTCCGGAAAGGTTGTGCTAGCCCGATATAGAAAAGCGCGATGGGGCTAATAGCGGAGCGACGTAACAGTATGCCAAAATATTACCCCTAACACCACAGTATAGATATTGCACTAAACAAAATGTCCCTTACCTGACCATACAAACGGCGAGGCTAGAACACGGTCGAAGGAATCACGGAGATGACATGCCTCCTTTGAAGTCTACTGTACAGATCCCAGGGCATTCTTAGTTAGTTACCTCCGCCGCGTCTACTGCGGAGTCAGGTAACTCTTATACAAATCTACAGTATATGGGAATAAACATGCTCTGTCGGTTTTGCCAGTGCTTATCGTTATCGCAAGGTGACCGAAATCGATTTCGGCCGAAATGCCATTGTATATTTCATACAATTCCTATAGCAGTCTACATTTTATCCTTATACTCCATATAGTGGAACTGTGGAGTTAACTGACAAAGAATACCCCTGAGAGTTGTATTTCGGGATATGCACAACTTAACAGGCCAGCCCGCCTTTGTCACCCCTGTAAAGTTGAGAATCAGAATAATTGTCATTGCTACTTTGATAAGATGCACAAACCCTACGGAAACGCTGATTAGTGTGATCAGTATGAGTAAAGACAGGTGGAGGAGCTGCACCACTCATCAGTTTTAGCTTCCCAGACTTCCGTACGATACTATTTACTCTATGGGGAATTTGTGCTTTATGAGAACCTGTGAGCCTTCTGCAGACCCTGGGAAGTTGAATCCACAGCAGCTACGTCTACACTTCTCCAAATTCAAGGTAATGAGGTTTCAAAGACATTGGCAGCCTCTAGCCGGAACGAAACTGCGTAGTTAAAGGGAAACGTCAAAAAAAACACATACAACACCAGGGATTCGCTCGGCGTCACCGACCCAACTTACTAGTCTGGCCCTACGCGGTTTATCGAGGGGAGAGCGGACGGGATCCCGAGTTTTCCGCGTGGTATGGTCGTATGTGCTGGTGTTTCTTGGTATTTGGCTTTAAGAAGGCTGGGTTAATGTGCCAGAACTTCGTGGTGTTTACGATAATAATCTCATAGACTCATAGTTGTGTCCATGCCGAGACGACGGTAAGAAGATGTTGATAGTCATTTGTCGTGAGTGGATCATAAACTGGTGCATTTAGTATACAACTTTGAAATAAGGGGTGGGGTGTTATTTCGTGACCCGGTTCTAGACCATCCTACCCAATTACTAGACTTACTCTAATAAACATTGACCGTATTATATTTTATCCCCGTTGCTTTGTGTGACGCTCATTAGAAACTTTCACAATACTGGTATGCCGTAACGTACCGGTTATACGGCTCCATTGTAAGCGGCATACGCCGGTAAGTGGCTTGAACGGCGTCTCTGGGCGGTTTGGGATCTCGTTATGGCTGATGCTGAACTTGCTAGGCGCCATAATCATTCAGAAAATGCAAGGTAGGAACATGTGCGCGTACTTTTGACGTATAATTTACAGATACATCTTATACGATAGATGGTCTCCGGAGCCCTGGGTACGCATGCACGGCCGCGACGTCGAACGTTATGTATGTTTCAACGGCACCATAGGAACCACCAGAAATCCAATATACTGCAGTAGTTAGTCCATTAAAGAACAGTTCCAGCTGTCTACTTTGTATATCGCATCATTTAAAATTGAGTTACTAGACACTGGCTACAAATCGCTGAGCGTTGGATGTTTGGTACCAGAAGGGGGAACAATGGGCGTACATTGATCTTGAAATCGTAAGATTAAACTTTATAGATTCGTTAATTATGTGAACAGATAATCACAATCCACGCGATGGAAGAATGAAATAAGTGCAGATGCTTGTTAATCTAGGAGTAAAGTGTCATATGTCGTTGACCTGAAAAGTCTAGCTTAAGGACTGGCAGGTGTCATTGAGGTGTCGCAGCCGCCAACCGCACTTAACCTTAAGGTACGTGAAATTTCGTACACCGGCCGCCTACTTGGCGGGCACATCACATACCTTGTGGGCACCTCGGGTTGGCAGTCCAATTCAAACAGTAAGGAACCCGGGGCAGATACACGGCCCTGCTCGACCACTTAGAGGTATAGGGAACTTGGGTCGGCTGCAACGGTCCAGCGTTCATTTCTGACTGGCATCACTTGGCCGCCAAGGACAAGCGAAGACATACGGCCGGCTGATTGAAGCATACTACACTAGCAGATTTCTCAAGACCAAGGCCACTAATGCAAGACCCAAGAGCTTCTCATCATGCCGCCGCTGTCGAAAGCTGAAAGAAAGCAGGCACAGGCTGCGGAAGTCTCCTTCAATCGCACGTATGTGCTGCAATATGGGGAAGAACGATGGCAACATGCGCTATATCCAGCTCTCCTCGCACCGACACGGTACGCTATCCTCGTCAACCGCTATGCCGTCCCTGGTATACCTAAGGTATTTTCCGAGGACGAAGCCAAAAACTTGCAGCTCATTGCTTTCCCTGGAACTACTGAGGGTTCGCCGGACGAGCCCTCAGGTCTTCTTATCTCGTACCAATGGAGCGCTCCAGAGGTTGAAACTCCGTTCCCACCACCGCAGGCTGACCAGACTAGTGGTCTCTTGACGCATTGGAATCTTGACGCAGCCTCCCTTCTCGCGGTTACGATCCTTGATCCCAGGCCCGGGGATAAGGTATTGGACCTATGCGCAGCACCCGGCGGCAAGAGTGTAGCCTTGTGCCAACTTCTACGGCCCAGGGACTTTGACGAAGCGGCGCCTTCGCTAGCAGGCGGGTGCCTTCACAGCAACGAGGTCAACGCAGGTCGTAACAAACGCCTCTCTTCAAATCTACAATCCTATCTACCAGCGCCCTTCTTCAAGAGCGATGAGGCCAAGGTTCTAAGGCTCGATGGCACAGAAGCCAACGTCGTCCACAGCTTGCCCTTGGGCCCGGGTGGATATGACAAAGTCCTGTTGGACGCGCCATGCTCTAGCGAGCGGCACGTCATCCACGCCCACGTGAAGGCCAAGCAGGGCGGCAGGGTGGCCGACGAGATGGTGTCGTGGCGCTCGGGTCATTCGAAGAAGATGGCGAAGACTCAGGCTGCGCTGCTAATGACCGCCCTGAAGGCCGTGCGGGTTGGCGGGCGTGTTCTCTATGCGACATGCTCCCTGAGCAATGAAGAGAACGACGGCGTGATAGAGAAAGCCAACGAGCTGGTTCAGAAGGAACGCAAGAAGTTAGGTGTCAAATGGGACCTCACAGTGAGAAGCGGCGCTCTGGTCGGCAAGGGACTGGAGCATTGGGGAGAACCCACGAAGTATGGTTGGATCGTACTGCCGGACCACCCGGGTGGAGGGAAATGGGGCCCACTGTACTTTGCTTTGCTCGAGAAGGCTGTCGCCTAACTGCACAACTGCTCATACGGGAAACATGACCTCCTGATACGTTACGGAAGTATGTATTAGAATACGGTCACTTACACCTCAAACTCCGAATTTTATCCCAAATGTCTCGCCGTCTAACCAGGGTCGATGGTCCATGCCGGTGCTGTTTAGTAGTCCTGAGGAAAGGGGTTGTCGGCTCGTTAGGCCGCCCTACGGAAAGAGGCGTTAAGGTTCGAGAAAGTAACCAAGCCCATTCACTTCTTACTATTCAAGGACTGGGAGAAGGTCGGCGCGCATTGTTGACTGCGATAGGCGAGCACTCTCGTTTGTAACGGTCGCAGCTTGACTGGTTCGGCGTTCCACACGACTTCAATTGTTCATAGAACGTGCAGACCCACAGCGAAAACGAAGCACGAAGGCTGTGATCAGTGACGTTGCGATGATTAAAACAGGAGTGGAAGAGGGAATCAAGAATAGCAAGGAGACTTAGGGAAAAGGAAAGCTTTTTATGGCTCGTGGGATCGTCGGAAGTGCTGGGAGCCTCTGCCATACTAGATGCGACACATTGCTAGCCACGTGGAATGGTCATCTAACATGTCAGAGCATGCCGTGGTGGCTCGGCATCGCGATGGCGCCCATCCCGGGATGGAAACATCTGCCATCGTTCGTAAAAAGGCACAGCCGCTAGACCCTGCGGTTCTCGGGCTTTGACGGAGAAGACCGCGAGTTTAGTCGAGCTCAAGCGTTGCGGTCTCACTTAGGGTGCTACCCCGTCGTCGGTCTTACTCTCTTCAGCAGCTACAATGGTGCGTGCTCGTCGACACACTACAAGCCCACCATGAGAAAGTCCAAGCCTTACTCCCTAAGGGCTAGCTTCTGAAGGTGAAACGAAGAATGGCTGGGGGCCCCAGTGCAAATTCCTAGGCGCACCTGTTCTGGATGAGCGGTTCCCCAGAGCAAATGACGCCAAGGCAGCAGACGAATTTACCACAAACGTTCTACTGAAGATCTTAGGTGTCTAATTTAGTATTTTTTTCTGTAGTAGGCATCATTGTCTACTTCGGGCTCTGGTTGTAGGAGTCTAGGATGTATTGACACCCTTTCCAGAGGCCTGGCATCTGACGCCATGGGCACTCTTCTGCACCAACATTACCTCGTAGGACCATCTGCATCCTTATATTTGATTCCTCATATGGCAGACTGTATCGTGATCCCCGGATTACCATGGTTCTGCCACTGCTATGTTGGCTATAGGAATTGACTTTAGCTGTTTGGTCTTAGGATAGGACTTAAGCTCTGTCCGTAGACTGCGCGAAGGGAGAGTTCTAGCACCATGCTACCTCTCAGAATCACAACACTTGAGCGGATCACCGTTATTCACTGGCCGGCAGTGGTACCTAGGCCACTTAGGTTTCAATAATCTATATAGGTACGGATAGTTGCCCCTTTCTGCTTCCATTAGTTTAGCTGCCAAAGCGGGAGCGTTACTATGTATAACACAGATTATCGGAAGAGCAAATCACGTACCGAAGTAGACATAAGGAGTTATTTCCAATTAAATGGTACTAAATGCCCAGCTTGGGAGCTTGGGGACTACACAACTATATATACACAGAAGGTGTGGGTCGTCTTACCCTATTCTAACCCCTATTCCAACAAGACGCCGACTCTGCTACGTGCGCCGAGGCTCTTCCGTCCTTCTTCTTACACTAGATAATGTTTTACCTTTCTTGATATATCTAGATATGTATGTCCTCTCTCCGAGGCGGCGAATCGGCTAGCCTTCAACCTTAATGTGACCTTACGTAATCGTCGTTTAGATGGTAACTACCAAGCGAAAATATCGAGCTATTCTAAGATCTAAGTCCCTGATAAGGTAGAAGGCAAGTCGTAGAGTACTTTTGTAGTAGGATAAGTTAAGTCGCCAAATGAAAATGCATTATCTCCCTAACAACGCCTGCCCTTCCTTTCCGCGAGCTGTTCGATCTCTGGGCGTAGCATCACTATTCAACTCACGACCATTAGAAGACATATCTATGTGGAAACGAAATTACGGATCTCAAACGGGACACTCGAGTCGTCCCAAAGATTCGGAGCAGGCACTCAGTCGCGGGGAAACATGGACGGCACGTGTGCCAGTTCATCGTGCCTTCTTCCTGCCGATGTGTAACCGACACTTACGTCCAAGTTGACGTAGCAGCGGTGGACCCTCTGTTCGCAGCTGGTGGTTCATAACCTAAATTGTCGCTCCTAATGTATGCAGAGTACCGTAGTAGCTTCTTCTTGACATCCTCGAGCATTTTGATCCGCCTCAGGATCGCATGTCTTAGATGGACATGTCGACTGTTTACTGTTTCTCCGCCTCTGCTCATCGCCGCAATTCGTTACACTAGGCCACATTAGACTACATATGTCCTTTTATACTCCGTGATACCTAGCCAGCACATAATTATGTACGAAAACTCACCAGAGAGGGCCGTCTCTTACATGGGCATCGGATGCAACCGTGAATTAACTGAGACATTGAGTAGTACTGCGACGATTGCCGCTGTAGATCCCCCGGGATCCCCGACCACGCACATTAAAACCATACGCCACAGTCGGGAAACCTTCCTGATCATTCATATCGCGCGGTACAATCTGCTGCTATCTGGGCGGCGATTGTCATCATGGTGAACGCTTCAGACCCATTGTTCAGGCCTCGTCTTCCTTCCTCGGCTGGGAAGTTGATCAGGTAGAAGCAGTAGCTAAGCCGGAAGGCACGCACGACTGAGGAGGGCTAGGAAGAGAAGCTCACGTACAGTGGGGCGGCATTCCGTTGCTACTGTCACCAGTGAGGCTGTGAGTGCTTTGAACAAGTTGTAATACGTTGGGAGCGATACTGTTGGGCTTAGAAGCGGGAATGCGTATTCGAAAGAGATTTATGTTATGCTGGCGGGTCTGCGGGAGAAACCATGGAGAAGAACTGAACAATTCGAGAAGCAGCTACAGATGATTTGAACTACATATGTACGAGTATAATGTAAGATTCAAGGCAGGTCCTCCCTGGGATATCCACCCGGGAAAAAGACAAGGGGCCAGATGAACGACAAGATTCAACCCTCGAAAAGTGTAAACAATGAAGCTCACTTTGACTCTTTGAACCCTCGCCCACAGAGCAGCAGCAATAACAACCACGATGAACTCCAATTCCGCCCTTTTGCACCCACGATCGCCATTTACTGCTGCAGTGGCCTCTGGCCTTCTCGCTCTGTCCCTTGGCTTCCTCCTCGGCAATTCTCCGTGGGAGAGCGTATATGTTCCTGGCTTCATTTTCCTTTTGTTTTCGGACGTTTGGATTTGGGTTGGAACGCGGCCGAGAGGACTTTTCGCGAGGAGAACCTGCTCTGTTCTTAACGTGGTGCCCCATTCTCGTCCCCGTCCGGCGTCCAGCATGGAAATCTTGAACGTGAGTTTGCGAGTTATGGAGCATTAGAGACTACCTTAGGGTACTAGTTAGCGACCCACTCTGCTGCACAGAAGGGCGTATTGTGATTGGTTGTACTGGGGCATCCTAGTAGCCTTACCTTACCTAAAAGGCTAAAGCCTACGATTTCCGCGCTCCGAGTTTCGGTTAGCCAAATGCGTTCTGAAAATCAAAATTGGCCCCCAAAGTAACTGACCACGAAACTCATCTCCTGTCGCTAGGAGGAACAATACCGGGGGGTGAGCCTGACGCAGCGTTTGGAGACATACGGAATTTTTGAAGAGAGGATTTGGAGACAGCGATACATTAACCCCTCGGCTGTGTAAGGATGGAGTCCTTCACAATCAAAACCCCGAGCTCATCTGCCAACATCGGCCCCGGATTCGACGTCATCGGTCTGGCTCTGTCTTTATATCTCGAGTTGAAGGTGACCATTGACCGCTCGAAACAGACCTCTGAGCACCCTCTTAATTGCAAGATCACATATGAGGGTGAAGGGGATGGCGATGTCCCGCTCGACCCCTCCGCTAACCTCATCACGCGGGTCGCCCTCTACGTCCTGCGATGTCATGACCAGCGGGCGTTTCCGGTTGAGACGCACGTTCACATTGTAAACCCGATCCCCTTAGGGCGGGGCTTGGGATCCTCTGGTGCTGCCGTGGTGGCGGGTGTTATGCTCGGGAAGCAAGTCGGAGGCCTAGATCATCTGGATGAGGAGCGGTTATTCGACTTCTGTCTCATGATTGGTAAGTTGCAACTTAGAAATCTCCTGTCAAGTATGTGAGCTGATCTGATGGGCAACCCTTTGCTATGCAGAGCGTCATCCCGACAACGTGGGTGCCGCTCTATTCGGTGGATTCATTGGGACGTACCTGAAACCGTTGACACCCGAGGATGTTGCCAGGGTCGAGATCCCTTTGAGTGAGGTGATACCCTCGCCTGCTGGAGGCCTTGATACCGGCGAGCGCCCACCGGAGCCGCCCCACGGCATTGGTCATCACATCAAGTTCCCATGGGCTAAAGAGATCAAGGCGGTCGCAATTATTCCGAACTTCGAGGTACCCACTGCGAAAGCAAGAGCCGTGTTGCCGGCAGAGTACTCGAGACAGGATGTGGTAAGTAATTATCCCCATTCCACCGTGATACATACCAGAATTTGGCTAATGCGAGGTTATCAGACGTTCAACATGCAACGGATAGCATTGCTACCCGTAGCGCTGGGCCAGTCTCCGCCCGACCCGGAGCTCATCCACCTGGCAATGCAGGACAAGCTTCACCAGCAGTACAGACAGACCTTGATTCCGGGATTGGGCGATATTGTGGAATCCATGTCGCCAAGCACGCAGAAGGGCCTGCTAGGCACGTGCCTTTCCGGTGCGGGCCCTACGATCCTAGCGCTCGCAACAAGCGACTTCGAGAAGATTGCAGAGAAGATCATCGGGCGCTTCAGGAAAGAGAACATTGACTGCAGATGGCTCCTTCTCGAACCGGCCGAGGGCGTCAAGGTCATCAAGCATACATGAAGAGGAAAATGCTAGACTGGATGGAAAAAGAGAAATATACGATACCCAGAAGAGGCTTGAGAGTGTGATGGTGGGTGTGCGCGACATCGCAGTCCGCGGAATGCGCCTCATTGACCAGGAGCTGTGCCGCTACAGAATGTGCACCTGACCCCTGGTTTTTATTGAGGGAGGGTCTTACAACTCTCCGGGATCTGTTTCCACTAGATTACGTATCTTCTTTCCTGGATTCCCAGCTAATTGCTAGCAGTTAGAGAGATCGGCGCTTGAGGCTACAGGTGATAGTCCGCCCATGAGCTCCATAAATACCGGGTTCCTCCTACAACAAAATAAGGGGTCGAGTATATCTATGTTAAAAATACGGCACTGGATGAGCATCGTGTGATTGCTCACTTGCCCAATTATACTGTATGCATCTGATGATTAAATGAGGCAGAACAAGAAGTACGATTCCACAAAACGAGACGTCATCCTTCGTGACATAGAACCCCAGTCCACTCAAATATCCTGGCCATCCAAGACAAATAGATCACCGCGTATACGGACTAGAGGCTAATAGCCGAGTTATAGTGCGAAAGTCAATAATATACCAATAGCATATCAATAGCTAATGTACTATATTTCGAGTACCGAACGGTAACCCAATAGCTTCCACGAACTCCATTCCCAAAGCAGAATTTGGTGGATGGCCCCTGTTGCTCCAACCCAGCGTCTCCGTATGCATGGCAAATAAGATTCCGCTCGGAGAAATAATCGCTGCCACCAACACGGCGGCACGTGGATGACCGAGGGTATGAGCAATGCCTACCCGATCCGTCTGCCTTGGAAAGAGTAAAGCTGCTAGTCGATGGCGTGCGTGGAGTCGGGGGTTACACCGGCTGCAAGCCACTGCAAACATGCCTTGAATCTTGATCGCCTTGCCCGGAGATCTGGTTTACAACTCTGGGCTTACCGGGTTGGGGGGGTCGTATTCCGCCCGATTCCCTCAGGTATTGATCAGCGCACCCGCGGTCGCATTCCACAGTTGAGTGAGACCTTGCTCTTTCTTACATGCCGGATTCGCCAGCTTTGGAAAGCCACCACGGAGCACCGGATGAGAGCCGCCCTTGACCACTGCCCACCCTGCTTACGCGATCCTTCATTTTGCCCGATACGGCAACGCGGCGTGCATATACTGTACGCGTGATGCGATTGCGATTTCCTGCTGAGCCCTCCCTCGCGAAGAAAGGAGTCAGATAGCGGGTCGTCGATGACTCGGTTAACGGTCTGTGGAGTATGTGTTTAGGACTACATACATACCAATAGTTCATGTTCGGGTCGGCTCCCGAAGGAACCAGGGACTCCAAGTTGACAGGAGGAATGTGTGGGGCCGTCTGTTCCGCTCAGTTGTTTATTCTCTTTACGGAGCTTGGCTCGGGACCAGAGGATTTTGCAACCCACTGGGGTCTATGAGCGTCGCTTTAGCCGTTATAACAGCTGCTAACAGCGGGCAACATATTCTTTTTTTTTTTTTTTTTTTTT
>QJNX01000571.1:0-13458 GCA_004155925.1 Monosporascus sp. MG133 | reverse complement strand
CCCCCCCCCCCCCCCCCCCGAGACCCGCAAGCTACCTAACGTGTACCCGCCCGAAAAGGTGACAATCGAGGTACGCGCTTTGACTGGATGCTACCTTTCCATGCCTTCTGCTTCCTTTTTCAAGTGTCCATTCGACTAAATATTAATGATAATATTGAGCTCATTGACCTTAATGGTTTACTAAAATACCTAAACCGCGATAACATCATGCCTTGGCGTCCAATGCTTGTCAACTCGTTACATGAGTCTCGTGGCTCGCCAAATCCAAGGGACTCCGGAATATGCCAGCATGCCATACCAACGTGAAGGATACATGTACGTCATTACCACTCAAAAAGCCCTTCTTCCTTCCGGGAGGGCAGTAGACCAAGCGGCTTGTCTTAGCCCAAGTAGGACTTTGCAAGCGAGGTTTTATCTGTGCCAGTCAGTGTCAGAGCTCGAGTCCGCTGCTTTTCGGATTTCTCTCCTTGCTGCTCAGATCCTTGAAACCAACCCGATCGTTTGGGTCTTGCTAATATAATCGATTCCAATAGCCCGGTACCCTAGCGAATGAGGAAAAAAGCGCGCTTTCCAATTGAGGTAACTCCTCGGTTTGTTGTCTTCTTACAAAAGCCCCATTCCTGAAGAGCACTGGACCGGGTAGAGCGCAGACATCAAATTGTCCAATTATATATACGTCTCGGGAGCAAATCAAGACTCGATGCATATCACATGCTGTGTTGCGTATGAGACGAGTCGGGGAATATCTTTGTTCAATATCAACCCAGCGTTGCAGTCTAGTCCCACCCCTCGGGACGGCGATTGGCGGCCCCATCCCACGCCGTTGGGTCTGACGGGTCACGCAAGGTGACATACTCATGGTTATTTGCCCAATTGCAAGTGGTCGATTGCAAGTATGCAAGACTGGCCCGTTTCGGAAAACAGAAGGACTCCGCTGCGCTACGCTACGCTGGGTGGTAAACATACACTCCCATACAAGCCGTATGGGCAAAGTTAAGAAATATTCTCCGATCCGGAGCCATGAAGCTTCTTGTCTCGTGCAGCTCGTCTCGTTTAACAAAAGCATACGAAGCGTTATCGTACACTGTCACAACCTGAAGTCTCGAACTGTAATGTGCAGCTGGTCTACAAAGGATAGGCTAGGCAGGTATACGTATACCCAACCTCTCACCAACTTACCGAGGAAGACTACATATCAACTTCCTACCTGTCGTCTCTTTTCCTAATCCGTCTTTGTTATGTACACTCTGTTTCTGATCTCTCTCCCCGGGACCCACATCTCCGTTTCGCTCGGCATGCGCGCTTCCAACAGTTCTCGAATTTGTCACCGGGAAAGTACCAGCGATGTACATCACCAGTTGCCCCCCTCCCCCCCAAACGGCACCCCTTCTCTTCTCTAGGGGGCGTGGGATATGAGGAATAGCAGAGGCAAAAGCAAAAAAAGGGGGGACACAAACACCACAAACAGTGTTCCTGAGCCCAACTTGGTCCGGTTTGGTCCTAGACTGTTCGAAAAGAGAAAATGGCAATCGAGGGGTTCGTATCTCTTTTACTTTCTTTTGTACCACAACTTGTGTGTATGGGCGTGGGCTGTTAGAAATAAGAACAACTTCGCCCACACACCTCATCGACTCGCATAGGTCCACGATGCACCATGCCGTCTCTGGAGCCAAATAAATACCATTTCACAGCCGTGCTGCACCTTCGCGCAAACAACGTCTGAGCAGACGTCGACTAGTCCTCTTCTGCCACATCGTACGCGAAAGTTCTTCCAGTGGCTGTTGCGGCTCGCTGAATTACCTCAAGATTACTACAACTGCAGCTCCTTTGCACGCCTATAAGTAGTCACTCGATCGGCTCGACCTCCTTAGCCGGATCTCGAGGTCTCCCAACACGTTCTCGAGGTCTCCTGTTCTCAACCCACGCGAGTTCCGCTATCTAGATCCGTCCTAATTGTTTTCCCTCGCATAAACCCAAGCCGACTTCACTCACAATGGCGTCCTCGTCAACAGCTACTCGGAACAATGGTGGCACGCGATGGCAACAGCAGCTCGAAGGTACAATACGCATGGTTTTTGCCTCGTAAGAGCACTTGTACTGAATATCTTGGTAGAAGCTTGCCGCCGGTGTTCGATCCAAGGTCCGGTTTTTCAATTCGTGTCTGATCGGCGAGGTATGTGCCGCACGAGTGACCGGCCGAGGGAGCTAGCTCGACTAACTCGACTCCCCGGTTCTCTAGGTGGCCGCACAGCCTGGTCCAGCATAGTGACGGTGCATGGCAGGCAGATCCAAGCACGCTACTGGTACGACGGCAAGAACCTCAACAACGCGAGGGAGGATGCAGCCGAGGCGGCGCTCATCTGGCTCGTCAATGACTCAAACCTGGCCCAGAACTGGTAGAGGAAAAAGGAGTGGACTTCCCAGCCCCTTGGTGCTACGCTATCTACGACCTCGTCTCGGTTGAATAACATTTTTCCGACTCTCCCTCCTTCCCTTAATATCCTGACTTGAGGTTAACGATTTTCCCTTTTCTCATTTCCTACCTCTTCCATTCCGGTCACAGCAATATTGGAGTTCGGTGAATAAAGCCGGTTGCCCCACGGCACGGAATTTGACACGGGGGGGCTTACGGGTACAGACATGGGGCACACAGCACATTGGGTCCGGCGTACGAGACATCTCTTTCACTCTTTTCGGCCTTGGTTATTTTACCAGGGAACAACAAGAGCTAGGAACAGAGCTTGCACAAACCTCATGTGTCGGAGGATTTTTCATGGTGTTGCTTGTTTTATGATAATAGGCGGCGGGGGATCAAGAGCAGGGATCCGACAGGGGGCCGGGGGGGCTTTTTGGGGGGGGATGCTTTCCTTGGGGACAGGGCTCAGAACCATGGGACGACATGAGCCATGACAAAGTCACGTTGTCCTGCAGGCACGACGTGTCGTGGGCGGGCGATGGCAGGCAACGACGTTGGTGTCTACGATGACGTCTCGACACATAGGGCGGAGTCCCAGTAGAACACGGGGATTCGAGCTTTTCTTACTTACTCAGCGTCTAATATTGGGTAGGCAGGTATGTAGCCAAGGGATCGGCCGAAGAGCAAACCCCGTATGTTTCTGGCATCCCTCTCTTCGAATGGAGCAGCGCTCCTGGGCTTCAGCTGACACCCCCAACAACGCCGTATTTGCCTCTGCCCTACCCCACATGATCTGAGCGTCCACGACCCATATGTCTCGGAAGATTGCTACGTGCTCATAACCAGGGGAGCTTGTCCTTGGCGGCATGGGTGAGGGAGAACATGCGACAATTGGGGCAATAGTGCGCCATCCGGCCGGTGAAGGAGAGGAAAAAAGAAACGCCCCGTACAAGTCGGAACGAGACTTGTCACGAGACGACACGATGTTCGGCGAGCCTCGTCAAGACCATTGAAAGTGTTAGTTCGGCGCGCCCTTCTTCTTTGCTTTCTTTTTTGTGGGACCTCGAGGGAAGGCTGTAGGAGCCGTAAGTGTGTTGAACGCCGACTCATCACTTACCGCCTTTTCGTCGCCGCGACGCGATCTTGGAAGGGCTTGGATTGCAGGAAGAGGGGCCCAGCCAGCTCTTATAGTTCTAATGAGGCGATGATATGTTGTCAATTTCATTTACATAGTACTTACATATAAGCATCTAGCGGCCCGGGGATCGTCGCCCCTGGGAACCGAACACCCCCCACGTTACCTAGTCAGAGTGGAAAGTGGAAGCAGTTCGCTCGCTCGGTCCCCCCGGATTAGTTACCTGGGCGGCTAGGACTACCTAGTAGTGGCTATGACGTGACATTGTCTGTGCTGTCTTAGCCTAGGAGCCGATCTAAAGCGGGCATCTGGGGTGTTGCTCGAGAGCATCCCCGTAAGTATCCCCAGATCATGACCGTAACCGGCCTGACCATCCCAACGCGCCCGCACCCTTGCTTGTATGTACCGACGGTCCGAGCAGGGCCTTACGGAAAGGGGAATCAGGGAAGAAGTCTCGGTATGGGCCGGCCGTGGTACCATCTAACCACACACAAGATACCTACCTACCAACTTACACATTCGCGTCCCTCGCGCGACGCCGACGCTACCATCTCGTCACAATGATAGACGAAGGAAGACGCTGGATAGATTGTACCTGGAAGGTTATGTACGTGGTGTACGTGCGTATGCACGTTATTAGGGCTACGCAGAACAGGACTTGGCAAGACATATGCATGTACTGATCCTTCACAGCAGCTGCTACTCGCTGCGTAGTGCATGTTGTTGAAGGGGCATACATAAGGTAGCTGTCAGCTGTTTTTATTGGGCGCTGAGTATCAGGCCGAATAAAAACATTCCTGTCAAGTAGCCCTTATGGCCACACCAACTGCTGATGTCCATACTAATTGGATGCTAGCTTCCCATTTAACTTTACGGATACATGATGCCGCCTCCATTGCCCACACACATCGTTAGCATCACCGTCTGACTGCTTCCGAATAAGGCTGTCAGGACGCGATTGCGGCTGAAGGGTGGCACACGAAGAATTGACTGATCGTTGTATTAGCAAAAGTAGCGATAACTCATTAGCTCTATTAAACTGTTTTGTATTCGTATGAGAAACGCTAGGTCCTGAATAGTTTAGATGAGTGTGGAGTACCTGGCTAGGCCGCATGAACGGCGTGCAGCGCAGTAGGCTGGCGTATGCCGATTTATCATGATCGTCATGTTCGCGGGGGGAGCGCCCACGAAACCCGCCCTGCGCGGGGGCGCGTCGAAGGAAGCTAAAAACCCAAAATAATTCATGAAACATAAGCTGATCGCATTTCGATCACTCACACACAATCCTCGTCACATGATAACGGGGGGCAGAATGCAACCGCAAGGGGGGGAGGTGTGGGTGGCCGCAGGCCTTGGGTTCGGGTTCAGGATCGCGAACCCCGGTCCGTCATCGCGTGACTACGTGACTGCGATACTGTAGGGTTGCCAGAAAATTCCAGGATACCAATTGGGGATATGATAACATACATATTGCTAATACTTACCAATAAGTTCGAGACATGTGGGGTGGCCGAGGGGAAAAGGGGGGTTGATTTACGTACTGGCGAATGCAGTTGTTCGTGGGAAAGGGCTTCTTTCTTCTTGAGCCGCCTTTTTGCTCGCTTTTGTAGAAAACCCCCTTCTCCCTTACATACTTACACACTACCTATGCTGTACCTATCTCGCTCGCTCGACGAAGGACTCGAGATTGTGTTTCGTCACTCTCCTGCAGTGCTACGTAACCACCGACGCCGCGGAGCGGATTCCGGATCCCCGGCTGACAGGAAACGGTGAGGGAATCGGCACTTAACCTATTGTAAATTTGGCGAAATGCCCTTTCGAGTATCCCCGTTACCCGCCGCGGTCAAACACGTGGACTGCAGGGGAAATGGATGGTTGAAACGGATGATCTTTGCCCCAGCAGGGGGGATGGACACGGGGTGAAGTTGACTGACTGACTGACTGACTGACTGCTTTTCAGCCTAAACAACATCAATTGTATGTATTTTCTATACTGTGGTTGAGTCAGAAATGTGGCTGATGCTTATGCTCTGCTATTGTGGCTTGACATTAGTAATACCTTAACCTTACCCACCTACCCATAATGGAAAAGTCATTAATATCTTGCAGACCCACTTAGTTCTACGTACAATCATTTTTGAGAATCGACGGTTTTGGACGATCTGCGGAGGAGGAGGATATTGACCGAAAACACCCGAGGACCAGATGTGACGGTTCGACATCCACCGAAAAAAAATGGCCTCAAAATTAAATCCCTGGGCGGCGATACGGAGGCTCAGCGTACGCACGCGGCCATCGGTGTCATGTCCAGAGCAACGGATAGCGGCTCCGATACTAGCGAGGAGAGGATTAGCAGATGACACGACGACGAGGCCGCCTTCAGATAGCCCCGAATCATACGGTCAAATACCGCCATACGCATCACAGTCGCGACAGGTCGAATACCAGCCGAAGGCGCCAGAAGTCTTCGCACCGAACTTCCTCAATGCCGAGGCCATAGCCGCCCTCGAGAAGACGGCGGCCGGCGGCGACCAGTGGGGCGAGGAGGACGAGGGTCTCCTGTTCGGAGCGCCCGTGAGACCCAAGAAGCACGAACAGCTGCAGGACCGGTACCATCCCGTAGTAACGCAGGTCACGAGGCTGCTCATGCGAAACGGCCAGCTGAGCAAGGCGCAGAGGGTACGTACGGACGCAAACCATCTATAACACTACGCTCATCACGCAAACCGCCCTCGTCACGAAGGGGGTCTGTCTATCTTTGAAACAGAGAAACAAGCTAACGATACTTTCTCCTCCCCACAACCAGAACATGTCCATGATTCTGAACTACCTCCGCACGTCGCCGGCGCCCAAGGTCAACCCGCTGCGGCCACTGCTGCCGGGGGCGCCGCCGCCGCACCACCTGCCGCTGAACCCGCTGCTCTACCTGACGCTGGCCATCGACTCGGTCGCGCCGCTGATCCGCGTGAAGAACATGAAGGGCATGGCGGGCGGCGGGCAGGCGCTGGAGCTTCCCGAGCCGCTGGCCGTGCGCGCGCGCCGCCGCCAGGCCGTCATGTGGATCCTCGACGTCGTCAACCGCAAGCAGTCCCGCGGCAGCGGCCGCGCCCAGTTCGCCACCCGCTTCGGCGAGGAGATCGTCGCCGTCGTCGAGGGCCGCTCCCGCGTCTGGGAGAAGCGCCAGCTCGTCCACAAGCTCGGCACCGCTGCCCGTGCTAACCTCATGCACCCGAACGTCGTCGGGAAGAGGAGGTAGTGGCGGTTAGGTGGAAGACAGGTGTCGTGGTATCGCTGTGCAGCGGTTGACGCTGTCCATGTGTAGCATCTAGATCTGTACATATCTATGTACTTATACACCAGTAACGGAAAAGAATTCGGCAGACTAAGGTACTTCTGCTGTCGTTGCTCATACCCCGTGTACTTGGTTCATTGAGTACATCTGCATCGTCTCTCTCCCTTGAAATATCCCATTGCCAGATATTTCGAAGAGTGCTTTTTTCAGTGAGAGTCTACAATATGTGTTTGTCAAGGCTATTCAAAACTTTCAGGAGCCATTATCTTAGTATTCGGCGATCGAAATCGACACTCATGCTTAAGCTCTTATTTTTAGGCAGATTGCTTCCGCCCCTTTTTATGATCCTCCGGTCTGCCGTCATCTAAGAATCTCTAGAGACGCTTCAGTTTCTTCTGCGATATTATAAGAATTACGGTTTTAAGGCCCATGCAGAGCAGAGACTCCATTTAGGCAATAGTGATATCAACAAGCTTCGAAGCGTCGATCATCCAGAAGCTTGCCCCGGCGGTACTAGTAGCTTTGAAGTCTTCCCCGTCCATCGCGTCGTGCAGGTAACATTCTCCCACGAACTCATACGTAGAATTCGACCCCGCCGCAGGAGGTCGGGCTTGCGCCGCCGTCGATGCCGCGTCATGCCCGTCGCCACCACTGTCACCATCCCCCACCACGCCCCGCGGCCGTAGGACATACGGGAAGAAACCTCCCACGCACGCGACGACGAGGTCACCCTTCGCAACACCGCCCGAGCGGGCGTTCTGCCCCTGCCCTGGCATCTCGCCCCTCATCATCAGCGCTGTTACGCGAGCCGCCGTCGGGTCCCGCTCCTGCAGGTACTGTTGGAAGCTCTCCATCATGGCTCGCGCCATGGGATCTGCCATCAGGTGTCCGATGTTGCGCGGCGGCCTCGGGGGCTGGCCCGCTGCTGTCGTTGTCGTCGCCGTCGTCGCCGACTGGGCATTTCCATCCTCCCGGTCTCCCCCTTCCCCTTCCCCGTCCTCGTCATCCCACGGACCGCCCTCGACGCACGCCGCGTCCTCGACGGCCGACATGCCGAACCTCCCGCCCTCGGTGCGGAAGAAGCGGCGGCCCGCGGCGCGGCGCAGCAGCAGGGCCTCGAAGGCGTCGGCACGGCCGCACAGCGTCGCCAGCGCCATGAGTTCGGGGCTCGCGCGCACGCGCGCCACGTTCTCGGGCGTCCGCAGCTCCGCCGACGACGCGCAGCCCAGCGCCCGCAGGATCGTCTCCTCGGCCACGAGGCTGCGGAAGGAGGCCCCGTGCGGCTCCGCGGCCGGCGGGCCCCTGTCGCGCAGCGCCGTCGCGGCCGCTGCGCCGCCGTCGCCCTCGTTGAGGACCAGCGTCCGCCAGAAGCGCTCGGCCCGCTGCTCGGCCGTCTCGGCAGGGGTGGATGGGGATGGTCCCGGCAGCTTCTCGAACTCGGTCGCGCAGAGCCGCCGGTAGTTCGCCGCGCTGAAGACCGGCGAGACGTGGACGATGCGGTCGAGTGGGCGCGCCTGGACGCGCAGCAGCGCGCCATCGCCGTCGTTGGATACGGTGATGGGCTTCAGGAACCGCTTCGGGAGCGCGTCCCACCAGGCGCGCATGCCCCTGTTGGGTTTGCCGACGGCGCCGCCCTTGGCCGGGTCGGCGCCGAAGTCCGGCACCCAGCTGGGGAGGCCCCTGAGCCGCCGGGCGCACGGCGGGCGCTCGCCGTACCACAGGAGCAGGTCCTGGCGCTCTAGGACGATATAACGCGCCGCTTCGACGAACACCTGCTGCGCGCTCTTGGCGTAGTCGATGGTCGGCAGGGGTTGCGGGCCGGCGTCGTGGTTCCGGACGCGGCCCGACGGCGTCGCGATCGGGACCATCGCGAACACGTTCTCCCGGGGATCGGCGTGCCGCCTTCGCCCGCCCTTCGCCTTATCCCCCGCCGTAATGCCGCCGGCGCTCCTGCTGCATTCGCGCGCCGTCTGGATCATGGGGAGCAGCTCGATGGTCTCGCCGAGGCGGCGGCGGCGCTCGGCGAGCTCGATATGGTTCGCGACGTCGAGGCCCTTCATGGCGTCGGGCGGCAACGGCACACCCTCGAAGAACCTGGCGTGGAAGAAGCCCAGGGCGCGCGAGGCGCCGACGTAGTCGTGCCAGCGGACGTTGCCGCGGCCCTGCACGACGACGGCGCAGCGCGCCAGCACGATCTCGGGGACGCACCGCGCGCACGCCCAGTAGGCGGCGGAGAAGACGTCGTAGATGGCGCGCCAGTGCGCGAGGTCGAACGAGCGCAGGTCGCCGGAGGGGCAGTCGTGCAGCAGCCGGCGCAGGCCCTCCATCTGCTGCATCGTCGTGAGCGACAGGTTCGCGTCGGGCGACACGCCGACCTCGCGGCAGGCGGCGCCGAAGCGCCGCGTCATCTCGCGGATCGTCTCGAACGCCGCGACGGTCGACTCCCCACGGTCCGGCCCCAGCCAGCACAGCGTCTTGTCCGCGTTCTCGAGGATCCGGCGCTGCGCGGCCGCCTGCCGGCTTCGCTCCTCGACGGTGCGGCCCACGAGTAGGTCGGCCCACAGCGTGCGCGGCTTCTCCTTGCGGCGGAACATCCGCAGGGCGCTCTCGAGCGCCTTCGGGATCGGCTGGTCTTCGCCGTCCACCGAGACCGTCGCCGTGTCTGCCTCTTCCGTCCGGTCGTAGGAGATACACTCGTACGGCGTCTCCTTTGGGTTCGACCAAGCGAGGGTGAGCTTGATGGGCGCATCGATGTCAACCGCTGGCTGCAGGATGGCCAACTGGGTAGATGTGTCCTGCGGGCTGAAGAGGGCCGAGAAAGGGTTGCTCTGGGCCATTGTGGTGTGTATTCCCCGGTGGCTCTCCACTGATGCAGACAGCGACAGAGTTACCAGCAATATGGCAGCAGAGGTTTAGACAGCAACGTCTCCCGCTTATATACCCGTGGCAACACCAACCCATTCCCACCGCCCCGCCATGGTTACCTGCAGGCTACCAACTGTTATGGGGTCACATAAAATTATCTCTGAGAAATGTTATGGCGAACTCTCTTGCCAAGCCGCTTGTAGCCTAGAGAGACGTGCCTGGATCGATCTAGTAATGCAAGTTTCATTGGCCACAGGAAGCAGGGAAGCTAGTGCCAAGATCTCGGTTCGGGTGGATTGCTACGATACATCAACTACAGCATCCGATGGACATAACTACAATGATGACTTGGAGAATCAAGCTGAAACGGCTCTCTACTCCTCGATGACCTCCATCTATTCAATCCACTGCATCCATTCAGGAGAGTCCACGATGACTAAATCTCGTCTCCTCTGCACCGTTATCGCGTCCCCGGATATCTCCCCGTCGGTAAGCTCCCTTGCCGTCTTCTAGATGTCCGCCAGGGTCGCATGTCGCCGCTCCCAGGTTCCGGACTGGCTGGGGTGCTCGAGGTCGCGGGTGCCCCCTTCTCACTCGGATTGGTAGTTATCAGTTCGATCCTATACAACTGTCTAAGCGCGCCGGTCTCGGGCAGGGGCAGGTAGAACGGCTTCTCGTTCCCGATGTCCTGGTACATGATGCATTTCTTGAAGGCCACCTCGGGGAACTGTGCGAAGAGCTTGTCGTACTTCCGATGCATCGCCCGCTTGAGCGACACGATCCCGTCCTTTCGTCTGCCGCGCAGAGGAGCGCCCGTGGTTGCCGGCAAGTGCTCTCGGCGCATGACTTCGTGACGAGAAAGATCGCTTTAAGGCGATCGATCAGTCTCGCATGTTCGGGGGTCGGGCTCAGGGCCAGATTGTTCAGCTCATAATGGGTCCTCTGCTCTGATGTACTGCTGAGTTTCGCCCGTGCACCAGCGGGAATACAGCCACGATTCATCCTCGCCCACGTTGCGGAGGGTCTTGTAGTTATTAGTTCGGAACAGAACTCCCAATGCAGGAACATTCGGAGCTTCGACGATACACAAGCCCCAGAACTCAACATCCAATGTCCTCTTGCCGCCGCCACTGCTTTGGCCGGTGAGAGGAATCGGGATGGCGCCACTGTGTAGCAGCCTCTGACCGTCCAAGAACGGGGGCTACTGGTCTTTGGGCGGTCCCGCAATATTGAGAAAGGCTGGGGTAAATCCAGGTAAGCACCGGGAATCTAGGACGCCTTGCCTCCTGGGACACCGGGACCGCGAACCACGAAGGGCAGGTCTGAACCTTCAGCATAGACAGCGCCTTTTCAGCCGGGATGCGGTGATTGCCGATGTAATAGCCGTTATCCCTTGTGAAGGTGATGTATGTATTGTCTAGGAACCCCTTCTCATCCAGCTTGTTGATGACATCCTCTATGACCTCGTCGACGCCTTGCAAGGCGCGAATGCGCCGTCCAAAGCTATGGTCTGCATACGCCTCGACAGACTCATTCTGGAGGAACAATCTTAAGCGAGCTCCGTTTCTAGTGCTAAATCTCACCTGGAAGGTGCCAATTCCTCGACATAAGTCCAGTCATATTCAAAAAAACCACGTGCATGGCGGGCAAGAGGGCATGCACTGGCGCTTCTCATTCTCCATGTGCGGAGCAGATGGAGCGATGGCCAGGAAAAGTGGCTGTTCCTATGAAGTAGCGTACTCAAGGCAATCCACGCTGTAGCTTCACGTCAACGCTGCGAGTCTTGCCAGAGGGATGGGGGTTACCATACGACTTCGCTCGACTTACGTCTGACTCGAGACATCCGTCATGGTATATAGGTCTTTCTCCATTTTGAGAAAAGACGGGTATGTTGAACACATAAGTGAAAGGATCGATTACACTAAGTGAGTTCCCGTCGCCAAGTCGGTACTCGGGAGTGGAGAAAACTGACCAGAGCATCTACATGATCACAGCCTTTCGCCGTAATGAAGTGGTTCTCTTGGCTACAACCATTCGAGGACTTGCCAATATCCATCTCAGCCCTCCCGGTGGTGTCAATGCCAATTCCGCAGACAGATGGGAAAATACTTTGGGAAATTGCTCGCACCCGTTCCTATAACCAGCCCGTCTCATCCAGAACGAGGCAATCAGAGTCCTGCTCAGAGGCGACAAACATGCAACCCCCCCGTGAGCGTTGACATGCTTGACGTTGGTATCGTGTACCATCTGGCCGCCGCGCCTTTAGCCTTCATCTCCCGCTGCACATATTGGTAGGCCGTTGAGCCGAGACCCCGGTCATGGTCCATCTGTCATGATCATTACGATATTCGCCGGCTTCTTGGGGTGAGGGGGCTAGCGCGAGCCGGCGGCCCCTGAGCTCCCCACGAGGATAGAGCAAGAACGAGAGTCGAGAAAGCGACCCAGCCATCCGAATGTGCTCTCTCTGGTCGGCTTCGGAGATAGGATGAAGAGGCCAGCCAGTCCTGGATCTCTGAGACACGGAGGAAGACGTTTTATACCTCCCTGCGCTCCATGTGGGACTGAAAGCAGAGTATCGCCGTTACGTATCTAGATGTAAACATAGATTGGCCTATCGACGATCGAAATTCTGAACTAATATCGAAACATGCACTGAAAACCCATGTGCCGTGAATGGGCTACGGTAGCTGGCTCGGCTTATTCTTCAGGTTAGTCTTATAAAGGGTTATCCCAGTATATGAGATCAATATCCAAATAACGGCGAGTGTGAGGAGAAGGGGAGAACGCGGGGAGGAAGTTGGGGGAATCAGAGTGGAGGATAGTGGCTGGGCCTTTCCCGACACCAATGGCTGCGGTAGCCTGAGGAATCGGCCTCCTTGACGGTACAATTCTATAATATAAAACGTGAACACAACATAATTCTCCGGGTATAGGTGGTTGGTTCGACTTCCTGTTCGGAATATGAACACCTTCGATATACTCAGTACCACCACATATCTAAAGTTCTCCGATCCTCCATAAACTTTGGACAGAAGTAGTTATAAAACGAGAACCTCACATCTGCTATTGCCTAACCCCGAGCCACACTTAAGGGCTGTCGGACGTATAATGGACGTTCGTCTGCGAGTGTGTGTGAAAAGGGTACAGATTAAATTGGGGGAGGGGGAGCTGAAGGCGAAGTTTCAGGTTACGCGCATTCTTAACGAAATGTCATTGGCTTCGTACGTCCTCTCACCCATGGTTCACCGGATTCAAGAGGAGATTAAGAGTGTACAGCCTTGTACAGGTGGTAGGTCTAGCTCTTCATAGCATCTGGTGCACGTGAAGTAGTCTTCTGGGCCATGATAGCGTATTAGCGCGTGGATTTAACAAGCATGTGTTATACCGTAGACGTAGTAATTAGATGGTGGAGCTTGCTGCCGAGAAAGCTGTATATTGGACGGCTACTCGAGATTATTCCGTAAGTGGTTTCTCGGCGTCAGATAATACGGTCTCGGGATTACAAGATCATCCACTGCCTGCAAGGGACCTCGAAGGTATACATAGGGGTCAAACAAGTATTGATTAACCCCTGAGCGACCTCGCTCCACGCGAGGGAGCTGGTACTCGTTAACAGAAATAAGAAAGTGTGTGCGCTGGACGATTATGCAAAGTCATAAGTTCGCTATTTCGGTATCCTTTAAGAACTAACCAGTTGCCTTGGAAGCAGGGCGGGTCGAAATGCCTAATAAGTCGTAAGATTACAACCCC
>QJNX01000570.1:0-13473 GCA_004155925.1 Monosporascus sp. MG133 | reverse complement strand
GGGCAGGCACGGGAAAGGGGCGGGGGGGGGAGACTCACAGTCCACCGATGGCACCCCCCGCGAACGCAAACCCGTTAGCGAGGGCGCGGAACTTGAGGGGCAGGATCTCAGACGGGATGGCCTGCACGACGGAGATG
Organism: Monosporascus sp. MG133; assembly: GCA_004155925.1. Lineage (NCBI taxonomy): Eukaryota > Fungi > Ascomycota > Sordariomycetes > Xylariales > Monosporascus > Monosporascus sp. MG133. The sequence goes on along the minus strand of QJNX01000570.1, from coordinate 13,336 downwards.
GTCGCGAGAGTAGTCCCCACGAGAAAGCCGCCGGCGATGAGCACGCCCATGCTGGGCGCCGTAGCGCAGACGACGGCGCCGGCGAGCGCCACGAGCGGCGGCGCGGTGGCGAGTGCCTTGCGGTCGAGCACGTCGGACAGGCGGCCGACGACGGGCGCTAGCGCCGCCTGCACGAGCACTTTTCAACAGACATCTGGAGTCAGCCATTCATTCATCCATTGTCCCCTCTCTGATCAATTAATAAATAGGCGAATAGTCTGGGAGCCCCAGAGTCCCCGATTTCCACCCCCCCAACCCACCGTTTGGAAAATACGTGCTTTTGAATCAGCCAGGAAGGAAGGGGAGGCGAAAACTAAACACCAAAAATAAAAATAAAAACCGGAAATCCGCTTACGGGGTCCCTGGATCACCCAGCCGCTGAGCGCCGCATCGCCCAGGTCCCGCGCAATGAAGGCAATGACGGAGCCCGCGGCCACCACGACGAAGACCTGAGACATGATGCTGTTGTGTATTCAAGTTCAGCATGTCAGTCCCTGAATAGCCTCGAGGGATGGAAGGAAGGGACGCTGTGATGGCGAGCATGGAACACACTACACTCACGCGAAGCAGCTGATGAACACGACGAGCTGGTTTCACGGCTGTTAGCTAGCTGGCTGGTTTGGTTGATTTGAGACGTGAACGGCCCCGCGATGATAGGTGTAGATGCTCGCGTACCCATGATCGCCAGCTGAGGTGGACGTGATAGGCATCCTGGACGGCTTCCTCCTCGATCGGCAGGGCGGACGTCTCGTTCTGTTTCCGAGCGGGCTCGTGCTCCGCCTCGCCGACGCCTACAGCGCCGCCTAACTTCTCAGCGTCTCCCGCCATATCCGGTTCCGGGCGCTTGAGCCGCTGCTGCTGGTGATATCAAAGTCGGGCCGCCCTCGAGATGCTCCGCCGGTTCTTTCCGCATTAAACCCTGGTCAACCTAGGTACCTCGCATTGAGGCTCTTCTCGATTTCAGGGTAAAAATAGTAAATTGCAATAGCTGAAATGAATCTCTGGCATGGGCTTGCCCACCTAGAAGTAGTCATGTCGAACCGGCTTGCCAGTTCTATCTCTGTCCACTGTGGAATAGCTGCAGCCCCCCGCATGCAACTTGAAGTATGGAGCCCGGCAGTTGGTGAGGGCATCGTTGTCGACCCCAAACCCCGGAAGTGTGGAGAAGAGGGTGATGCCCATCAAGGGGGATCTGTTTGCTGATTGGATCTCGAGCCCGCATCCATGTTAAGTGCTTAATCATCCTGTGAGCTGACTATATTGGGCGGTGTATTAAAACCCGAGGGAGCAATCCGCGCTTCCTGGAGATGCTATATTGCGTCAATTGACATATATAACATACTCATGATACAGGTATGCGAGACGTCTGCTAGGCGATATCCATTCCTCTCACATCTATTTTCAAGCCACGTTTACCTAAAGTAAAAATCCTACTACACACTCAATTCCATAATGGCGAAGATTCACTCCTTGAAACCATTCTGCAAAGGCTTCCGGTTCAGAATCTTAGGGCGCGAAGAACGTAGTCAGTCAGGCAGGTCAATTAGTGTTACCACTCTAAATTTATCCGGAGTGTCATTATGAGGCGAGTAACGAATTCATGTCACCAGACACTCCCTGGAAGTGGCAGTGGTTTGAGAGCTGCCCTTAGGGAACACTGTAGTCTTTTGTGGTATGCACTTAATTATTGCCGAGTCTATCTAACTAGAGACTATGGGGCAGTATCGACTTGTGTATTTGCGTCGATCAAGTAGTTTCAGTGAAGCAAAGTGAATGTACATGTCGTTTGTTGTAGCCTTCTCGAAAGGTGTTGACTTGATGTCATGGTTGCACCCTAGAGGAGGAAGGCGATAACGAGAGCGAGGAACGTGCCCTCGAAGACACGGCCGGCGGTTGACTGAGCAGCACTGTTAGTTCCGACTCTCGTAACCTGAGGTGTGGTAGCCGAAGCCCGAGTCGTCGTGGTGAGGGTGCCGACTGAAGTGGTAGATGCCGACATGGGAGGAGGGGCGGTAGGCTCCTCGACGCCGGGCGGGCAGTGCCAATGATCCCCATGAGGCTCACACTCCTCAGCCGTAGCCGTTGCCGAGGTGGTGGCGTCGGGCGCGGGCGCAGGAGGGGTGGTAGGCTCCTCGACGCCGGGCGGGCAGTGCCAGTGATCCCCATGAGGCTCACACTCCTCAGCCGTAGCCGTTGCCGAGGCGGTGGCATCGGGCGCGGGCGCAGGAGGGGTGGTAGGCTCCTCGACGCCGGGCGGGCAGTGCCAGTGATCCTCATGAGGCTCACAAGTGGCCGTCGGCTCAGGTGCAGTGTCATCACCAGTGCTGGTTGCCTCGCAGTGCCCTATTATCACTTACGCGTCAGCACTGCCTCACTTTCCGGGCCTCGATGTGAGGAGGACGTGAGAAGGAGTGAGCAGATTAATCTCAAGATTCCGGAGTCACTTACAATGATCGCCGTGTGGGCTGCAGAAGGAACCAGTGGGAGACGGGGGAAGGGACTCAGTCTCGGTCGTCTCGGCGGGAGTGGAGCAGGACGTAATAGTGGCAGTCTCGGTGATGACGGTGTAGCCGGCGCTGGTCAAGGCGTTGGAGTCGTAGACGCCATAGGCAGTGAAGCTGCCGCCGGGGTATGTCTCGACACTGGTCCAGACGAAAACAGTCTCGCCGGTAAAGGAAGCTCCAGAAGTCGAGAATTGGTTGTTCATGGAGTCCAGAAAGCCGCTGTAGTCGGCAAGTGAGGTGGCGATCGCAAGCTGAGTGGTGGTAGAGGTTTCGCACTCAGCCTGGCCGACAACCAGCCTTGCTTGCTGAAGCAGCAGGAAGAAGGCCGCGAAGAATGAGAATACTGCCGCCATGGTGGACTTTGTTCTTCAGTTTCTTCGAAATCTCGAGTTGCGGGTGAAGAAAGAAGAACGGGAAGGGAGGAGGGGTGGGAAGTTGAATATCGTTTCTGGTCTGAACTTTGGTGGGGCGCGTTTATATTCAGAGACAGGTACAAATAATCCCATCCAATCGTGAGTGTAAATATTCTCCTCAGGTAACATTGGCAAACAGCAATATTTCAGCTGGGTACCTTGATGGATATAGCCAAGCATATGAGGCCCCTCTCGACCACCAACATACCTCTGTCTAGACCAATCACCACCGTTTATATCCTTGCCAGCCCTAACGAGATTATAGGAAGGTGTCTTCCCCTTTCCTGCTTGTTCTCTCGCTTCTTCTCTCGCTTTGCTCTGACCTCACACATGGAAACCTAGAACCTTTGTAGCCATATATCCTGGTCAGCAGTATCCAATCACAAGATACAATTGGAGGATAATGCTCGAAACATGCCCGTCTTACTGAACCCCCCCAGAGACGAAGAGGCTTGAAGACGGCGAGAGTGAGAATCACTTCCCAAGGGCTCCCTCCGTCCGATCAGCACGGTGGCAAACTGGGCAGAAAAAATAGGAAGGTGCTACAGTGCCTTTATGTAGCAAACATGACCAAAGAGGTTTCCCAAAAGAATCCAAACCCCTTACTGCGCTTTTCTATAAATTCGTCAGCAATTCCGCCTCTCCCCTCAGAAGAAACTTTCCCCAAGATTGCACACACACAGCCTTGACGGATCTTCACCAAGCATCTACCCATCTATCAAGATCTCAGATCTATCTCTCCATCTACCCAGAAAATCCACAGACCATCAATCCATCCACCCGCAAACACAACAGACAAGATGTACTTCGTCAAGGCCCTCGTCGTGGCGGTTCTGCCCTTCGCCCTTCAGGTCACCGCCGCCCCCGCCCCCGGCGAGATCTTCGAGGCCGAGGCCCGCGCCTGCGTGGCTCCCACCAACTGTGGCCGTCCCGTCGGCAACTGCGAGTACTGCTGCCCCCTGGGTGTCAGACCGAACAGCCCTACCTGCCATTCCCACGGCGGCGTCTGCCCCAACGGATCAACGGAGTGGCACTGTGACGACAGCACCCAGTAATCCTTCGAGTTTTGTGTTGTGCATGGACAAGGAAAGGGAAGGTTAACTGGAAGGTTTCGATCGTTCTGGCCAAAAATGTCGAAGGAGATGCTTGGGACAGGCAGGAAAGGAAGTAAGGGAACCTTGGTCCATCACGGCTTTCATGAGGCTATCTGCAGATGAATGAATCACGGATTTATGACTACCATATCTAGCCCCAATTTTCGTTGTGTGTGAATGTGAGATGCTTTGCTTGACTTCCACGGATTGACTAACACTCGTCTCTGAAGAAGAGCACGTAGCGTTTAATCATACCAAATCCTGTGGATAAAACAGTAATACTCACGTTGATGTCCATCAAAGGTGCAACAAATTGTGAATGAAATCACCAGAACCACTACAGGACAACATGGCCGTACGTGAGGAGGGGTGGTACAGCAGAGATGTGGGCTACTATAAATTATCATATGAAAACAGCCGACACAAAATTCATGGTCATCCCCTCATAAAATGATAAATAATTACTTCGAAGATCCTACCTACCGTAAAGCAGCCCGGCTGGCAGCGGGAAAACTGACCGACAGTATCATCATCACGACTCTCAGCTGCTGCTCGCTTCCCTGCGGAGTATGGGAGGTCCATTTGCTATCCATCACACCAATTCCGATCCCCAGCGTTCACTATTCTCAGAACTGTAATTATGTTCTAACTTAGGCCCTTGGTTAAAATATGTTTCGGCAAACTCTTCATCCGCAACCCGAGAGCAGACGGCGGCGGCGGGGGCAGCAGCGAGGAGGAGCCCGGCCTTAAGTAGACCTACCTCAGCATCTTTGTATACGGGGCCGCCTTGATTATCGAATGATGAAATTTCTCACGCCACCGGGCCGGGATTTCGAGGTATATAAAATTAATGTGATCGCGGGGAAAAAGGGGCTGCCGATCACAGTATGTAATTTTGTCCCTGATCTCAGAGGGGGACGGGAACTCTTTAATACTCCCTTCTAGCCGGCCTACGTAGGCAAGACCGCCCAATACCGTCTTCATTCTTATAGCGTAGCTGGAGGTTGGCCGGGGAATCAGAGTAATCCTTGCATCTGCCCGCGATATCAGGGTTAGGGTTATTCCATAATTACATATACATCTCTATACCAGGCCACCATATCTAGTATGTAAGTAATACCAGAGTGCCCAACCGTTTCGTTGCGCTGACGAGCGCCGCGATCAGGAATCTTATACACCCAGCGAAGGGCTACAACCTGCCACGCCGTGGCCCAGGACAGGTTTCTAAATGATGTGTCGGTCAAAGCTTTTACTAGAAATGACCGCGAAGTTGGCCGACAAGAAGATAAAGTTATAATTACTATTTTGTTTTCAGGGGCGACCCCATACTTAGGTGTTACCCGCTGAGGATTGTTGTACTGACGTCTCGTGGCCCTTCGTCGAGTGGTCAGTCCCATGTCCTCGTCCCCACTTCCAACGCCACGGCGGCCATACTATTCCGCTTAAGTACAAGCAAGCAACCCCGCCTATGTCAATCCCGAAAGCTCCTGCATGATCAGATTTTTCTCATCAACACCCATGAATACGGGCAGCCAGAGCCCGACCCCCAGCCACCTCGCCGCCCTGACGGCCCGCGCGTCGACGGCGGGCCAGAAGAGGTCGCTGACCCAGACGAGCACGAGCGTGTTGACGAGGGCGGCGCACAGGACCTGAGCACAGTAGTCGCGCCAGGCCCTGGCGAGCGCGGCGTCGGCCGCCTCCACCTGGCGTCAGGCCGCCATGGCCGGGTTTAGCCAGCACACGCAGACCGTATGGCCCACGGCCCCGCGCGCCAGGTAGAGCGAGTACGAGATGCGGCCGAGGTACTGTGCGAAGCACGTCGTGAACGGGCGCTGGAGGAGCGGCCGCTGGGTTTCCCCCGCCGGAGTCTCGACGGTAGCTGGTGACGGCAGCAACGCCGCGGAGTCGGGGTCTGCGGTCGCTGCTATCCCTGTGGTGATATTGGTGTTTCTTCGCCACCAGACTATACGAGGGAGGTTGAGGGGTGGCGAGAATATAAGGGCCACGATGAACAGGATCGAGCCGGCCGAGATCCAGAATTGTTGGATACGCTGCCAGTTGTCTTCGTAGAATCCCGGCACGAGCTTGGAGATGGTACGGAAGCCCGGGGCCGCGGGTCCTTGAATCTCCGGGTAGCTGAGAAGATGCAACGCCAAGATAAACAGAGCAACCTTCCAAGTATGTCGGGCGGCGTCGTGAGCGAAGCAGTTTCTCCAATGCCGATAAGGCGAGAGCGTAGTCAGTATACTATGAGACGCCGGTTTGTCTAGAGGTATGACACAGGAGATCTCAGCCAACAGGAGTCCTGCACAGAACAACGCTTCTTCGAAATCTCCAAGTTGGACCAGCCAGCAGCCGAGCGCCAGCACTCCCGCTAGGCGTATCTAACGCCTCGTCCTGGCGAAGGCGAGAAGCAGGGTGAACACCGTGACTGATCCTTTGAATTCGACCGGGATGGTCCACAGATGCCCGTCATACGGCGGGCTGTACAGGGCAACTTGGCCTGTTATCGCCCGGAAGGGGTTTATCATAAAAACCATGTGCTCGTACCAATGCTGCAAGCTGCTCCCGAAGGGCCTCTGCTCTCGGAGGTGCACCGCGGCCCGTTGGATCCGGTTGGAAGGCGCCGAGCCGGGCCAGGGCTAAGATAATGAGTGTTAAAACGATGGTGGGGATGTAGAGCCGCAATGCGCGCCTGAACGGGGAACCCGAGAGTGTCTGGTTCTCTCTTGCGGATCTTCGACACTGTCTCGACCGTCACGACGTAGCCGGACATAATGAAGATGGTCACGCTGCCCCGACCTGAGTGTAGCACCTTGATTCTGGGTAGTTGCCAAGACATGTTGGCGTCCGGAGTCGACCGGGAGCCATCCTTCAGGAACGGGAACCAGGAGTATCCAGAGTGGGGGGTGTAGACGCCCAGCGCCGCGATGGCTCAAAGCCCATCGGGATATGCGGTAGGGCGTGGTTCCGAGTGACTGGTCGTTTTCTTGGTGCTTGTTAGGAAGGAGGGCAACAAGAAGGTGAATAAGGCCCAGATATTCTTCGTGCACCGTAACAACGACTCGGTCCGTAGTTGTTTTTCAGGGATCCTCTTGGCAAAACGTGCTCGCCATCTTCTAAGCAGCTCGACCGATCTTGGTCGCCGCACTGTCCCCTTTTCTTCTTCCTCAAATGACCTGGACCTGCGCATAGCGCCGAGATGACCGTCAGGACATGCGACTCCGCCCTCGTTGATCTTTTAGCAGGCGGGGAGAGCCAGAACATCATGAACTCGAAGGGACAAAGCCCCGAAAGGCGTTATACAGGGATCCTCAGTAGGTGCTGGTTGATCTAGTTGGCCCATTGAAGAACGCTGGGGAAAGTATAGCTAGCGTTGCGGAGGGGTTGCCATTGTGCTCCCCGAAAAAGGGATTGATTGCTCGACCGAAAAACTATTTCACTGGATAATCCAATGCACATGTATATTAGGTGGGTTGGACAGTACCTTGACGCGTAAAAGCAGCCCGTGGCAGGGCCCTCGAATCGGAATAACCACTGACGGAAGTCACCTTTCTCTCAACATACTGACAAAGCAGGTGCGTTCGATACCCCTTGGAACCTTCCAACGGAATGCCACCTGCATAGTCAAACGCTAATCGATGCTGTTGTCTCAGCAATAAATATGAACGCCAACAGGCGAAGCACTTCAGACGGTGGCGGTTGTCTTTGCGGTCGACGCTTGGTGCCCAGACAAGTGTGGTGCATATGCATGTGGTGGTCCATGGCTGACACCGATTCCCCGGCTGGTAGGTAGCTTTAGGTGCATACTTACATAAGCACTTACCTAGGCATGATGATGCTTGTCGAACATTAAATATCCTTCCTACCGATGGGTCAGCGTACTTACCTGCTTAGATGTGTGCGTTGTCTTGTTGATTTCTATCAGTTGACAAGCCACGCAACGTAATGCGCCGAACTAGCGCCAAGCGCACCTGAAGTATGAGCTACCGGAACTATCTTGTGAGATTGATCTTAAAAAGGGGGATGGTGCGAATATCTCTGCGTACCTTGAACACCGAAACTTTTTGGAAGTACGAGTACATACATTACATTTATCTATCCTTGTGCAGGGAACAGCAATATGCGAAAACGAACACCACAAAGCGAAGAGCCACGGAAACGAGGTGTAATACTTGATAACCTTGGAGTCGGCCGGGCCGTTGGGGGGTCTTGTTAACCTACCGGCACCGCATACCTGCCGGAGCTAGTCTCCGCACAATGCCTACATCGGACCACCTGCAGTCTACATAGAGGATACTTTTCTCAGCGGTGTAAGGTAGATTTCGCCCTTGGTTGGGGCGACACCACGTGAAGGCTTACGACAACACTCTATCAGGAGGTGAGCAGTCTCGGGGGCGGCCAGTTCGCCGTTGTCAATTATCGCATAAGCAGGTGTCTGGCACAGTATGAGCCTGTTCGAATGCAATCAAGACTGAGGATTGCCTCATAAAGCACAGGCTCCAATCGCCGATCCTGCCGACATATCCACAGAGCATCTTCCAGCTACAGACCCGAGCTCCAAACACCCCTATAATTTCATCTCCAAATGTCTCCCTTAAGAGTTCAGCCCGAGTCGATGCTGGTATCCCCACAAGCCCCAGTGTGCCCAGAATACAAAGGCCGTCCGTAAAGCTTTCCCGGAGCCGTGCATACAACCCACCCCAACCAACGCCTTGCCATGCTAACAGAATATGCCAATTCGTTATCCCCGGTGAGCCCTTTAGTCCATGTTCAAGATATCCCCGACCGAATCCCTGTGCCGAAGCAATAATCCGTGCGATTCACATCTATGTCTCCCAAAATCAAATCGCTGAGATCAAACACCAGACCCCAAAGGCAAGCCACGTGGCAGGCGCAGACACCGACGTCCTCGCGAGAGTAGCCGCCGCGTTCTCGTCCTCATCGCCGTCCGTCCCCGTGATTCCGACCCCGTCCCCGCCGCCGCCGCCGTTGCTAGAGAGCCCCACGCCGGCGGTGGCCTCGACGGGGTCCGCAACCCTCGTGGCGCCGGGGACTTCTCCAGGGCCCGTGATCTCCTGCACGCTGGACCTCGTGGCGTTGAAGTTGGTCTGCGCGAGCGAGATCTCGTTGCCGTCGAGGTCGTAGACGACATATGCGGAGCGCAGGAACGTGTCGCCGAGGACCTTGGTCCCCGCGTCGGCGGGCGCGATGCCGAAGAGGCAGGCGTCGACGCCGTCGGAGAATATGGGGCGCGTTCCGTACGCCGTGTAGATGTCGAGCACCAGCTCGTCCATGGCAACCGAGATGCGGGGCTCCGAGAAGATGAAGTCGAGCGTGTCGGACGAGCCGGCGAGCGAGCAAGGCACGTACGCGGCGCCGATGCTCGAGTCGTACTGTGCCCCGACTTGCCTGTAGATGTTTCTGACCCACGTCTCGGGCAGGTAGGTCAGCGAGGAGCCCGAGTCCAGCAGCACGGCGAGGGCGGCGTCGTCGGCTATCACTTCGTCTCCGAGTACGAGTGACGTCAACGTGATTTTGAAGTCGGAACAGACACCCCCTTTCGCCTGGACCGGAAGCGTATAAAGCGGGCCGACGTATCGCTCCGTGTCGACGCCCCCGAATAATATGTTGCCACTATTCGCATCCAAGTCGTTCAGCCACAGGCTATAAGCATTCGACTGTATCCGACCTGCCGAAACCATCTTGGCAGGGAGGTTCTCGTACGGCTCCATCTGGGCCCTGCCGACTTGCACCTCGTTTACCGGATAGCCAATGCCCAGGATTCCTTGCTTGGAGGTGCTGCTGTAACCGATGCCGAACTGGAAGTCCTCCAGGGTCGCATCCCCGATGGAGATGGTGTCCGATACGTAGTCCCCACTCGCACCGGAACCGTCTACGTACGATATATTGAACCAACTCCCGATATACGAGTAAGTCGAGGAAGAATTCGGATCATATGTTCCGGCAGCTGCACAGGGTTCGTCTCTCTGCATGCAGAGGGCCGACGACGGCGTGTTCACCCAGAGATCGCTACTACCGGTATCCAGTTGGATCAGAAATTGCTGTGGTGGAGTACCCAACGTGACATTCACAAAGTACAGAGTCGCCTACAATATGATTAGCAAAGAACTGGGGGTGATTCTTGGGCAAGCTGGCGGTGGCTAACTTGATTGCTCAACGGTGCGGTAACGGTATCCCTCCTGCGTAGCCGGTCCCGTTGTACCGGGTCCGAGAATGCCCTTCTCTGTGTAGTTAAGCTAACAACTCTAGGCGACGACCCATCATCACTCCTTTTCTGAGGACTCAGCGCATCGGCTGATGGTGACGGTATACTCGCCGCAAGGGCGAGCAACATTGTTGATCTCATCGTCTCGGAAGGGCCCCGGATCCATGGACTGGCGGTAGAGCCGCGCGCTTTGCTAGGCTTATCCCGCACTCCCCAACCGCATAGGACGAACGCAATTGCTACGATTTGGACACTGATGAGACAACATGGGGATTGAACAGCATCGGAACTCGCTAAGCTTTAATCCGTGTATGAGAGCACGAAGGCGGGCGGAGCGGTGCGCGCCTGCTATTCTAAGATAGCTGTCGTAAGCAGCCGACTAGACTAGTGGACAGATTCGTCACAAGGCGCGCGTACTGCATAGGAGGGGGAATTAGGGGTGGATCGTAGCGAGCGAAGGAACAGAAAATTGAATTAGGGGAAAAGAAAAAGAAAAAGAAAGAAAAAAAGACTACAGATAAGACTATGACCGGGCAAAAAAACTACTGTACGGTTTAAGGGATAAGGGCTGCCTGACACGGGAGTTGAGCAAACACGAAGAAGGATGCCAGGATCTTAATGAAAAGAAGGGCAGTAATAACCAGACGCGCGGTTACATGGGAAAGAAGAGATCAGCACCCGGCCGAGAATTGATGTGCCGTCTTCATCCCGGATTCCCGTATTGAGATGCTCGTCTGAACTGCGCAAGCCCAAACTGTCCAAGCGTCTTGGGGGTCACGATCGTTTCTCGCATGGGGAAATGAACTACGGGATAATCGAAGGGCCTGGCATTCGCCCAATGAACGATAAGCCGTGGTGTGGTGCCTTGCGGCCCTTGCCCCATTTGACGCGCGGCCGTAACGTAACCGACCGGGATCCGGCCTCGCGGGCTCAAGGCAAAATACCGACCTACTGTCACCTCTGTTGGAGCTAACAGTTTTACCGCCGCGACGATTTGTTCGTTACCGCAGAAGCACCTGCTGCACAGTTTGGACGCGGCCTATTTAGGCGTGCACCGTAACGCTACTCTGAAGAAAAAAAAGGGCGAATTCTTCAAAGGCATCGAGGACTCATGCTTCTTGCCGCCGGCTGGCCTATGACGCCCTCAAGCATAGCGAGTCAGTCGCCTATTTCTTGGAAGAAGCAGGCGGGCCATTTCAGGCGAGACTGTGGCTCTAGAGTAGGTAACACCAAGGTAGATTGGCCCTCGTTTCTCCGTAGATTCCTACAAGCATGCACCGAGCCCTTCGCCCAAAACACTTACTGTTGCACGTTTGCGACAGGACTGGCGATGGTGACCTTGGCCCCATTCAAGCCTGGCGGGCCCTCCCATGGAAAAGAGGAGAAACTGTGTGTACTCCGTTCCCTGAAATAGAAAATTCGGCGATCCACAAACAGGGCGGGCGAGCCTCATGGCAAATGGCTTGCAGACTAGCCAAGATTCTAGGCAGGCGATCGTATCTGGTATCGTGCATTAGCTCTAAGCGACCATTAGTGGTCTACGCACCGTAGAGTTCTCTCCGCGTTCTCTTGTCTAGTGCCTGCTTACTTACGAGAGGGCGCTTGAAACTTCGCATTTATGTACGAGCAAGGAGGTGAAAGAGAACCGCAGGCCAATATTCCTTCTCGATTGGAAACGGTGTTTTTGTGTTCGTTTGGGATTATCCGACCGGCCGGGATTCGACGGAATTTCCCTGGTGAGGCCGTCACCATGCGCACGGTTCGCGTAGCCTTCGCATTACTTGCAAATTGGTTTCACCTGTCCTTTTGCTCCGTTTTGTACTGTACGTGCGTTCCGCCCCCCTATGAAACCATTGAAACAGTTAAGTTTTGTTGTTTGCACAGGTGGCAATGGGCCACGATGGCCTCCGGGTGGGTGACCAGATTACCTCTGATCAGTGGAGGCCTCTAGACGCACGAGCCACTTTCCGCAGCCTCAGCGCTTCGTGTGTAGAATCGGCCATGGCCTCTCCCATTGCCCCGGATCGACGCGGGCCCCTTGGAGAAGGTAAGACGCATGGCGGTCTCCGCAGAAAGAAATATGCAGCAAGAACCCCCCCGATGTCTATTAGAAGTCAAAACGTCACGAAGACTTATTAAAGCAACACCTCGTCCTCTTTTAGTAAGGCAAGCAGTCGCCAAAGCGTGACTTTTACCAGGGCGGTCAGATAGAACAGTCTCTTGCCTGCGGCTGGACATAAATATGCTCTATGGGGTGGTAGGGGAGACCAGAGTGCCGACGACTACTTTAACCAATCGAAAACACAGGGTGTTCATCCGCCTGAACGCCATCATTGCTGTCCTAATTCACATGGCTCTGATAGAAACACTTATACTGGTAGGTCAACAGACACTATTGCGTACAGACCCAGGGACTAGATATATAGCCGCGAGCTCACTCGACAGCCAAGACAATAAAATTATTCAACACTTCTGACCAGCATCTGTCAAGCGTTGCTTGACCGATGATCACATTGACCAGGTACCATGCCTGAACAGGTGCCCATCTCCGTAAAGGTAGTCCAAGGCATGACGAGCGCGGAGCGCGGTAAGAGCACAGCTAGGTATTGGCCAGCTCCCTTGAACCATCCTATACTAGTTATAACACGGAGCTTGACTGAGCCATCCCGGCTCCTGACGGTCCGGTATACGTCGTACGTCAAGTATCTTAGCTGCCGTCTAACTGTTATCACACAAGCAGCGCCATCCCGGGCTGGGGATCTAATCGAGAAGACGCCGCTAGCTCCACGTGGTTGCTCAGTTCGGCTCAGGGGACCCAGGTTCAGCGGTCCGGTTTGACTGTGCGGGATGGCGGCCGGGTTCGCCCATCAGGATCGTTGATGCACAACGCCAGGTGTTGAGGTTTTGTGCCGCCCTACCTATTGTTTCCCCATCGTGTACCAACCACCCGCTATACCTATGCCCGTTGATCCGATTCATCCCATCCATCCCCTATAATTAGGAAACTTACCCATGAGGTAAAAATTCACCTCACACACACACACACACACACACACA
>QJNX01000569.1:0-13527 GCA_004155925.1 Monosporascus sp. MG133 | reverse complement strand
CGAGATGTAGAGAAGTACCTTGCAGACAGACACAATGCGGCCACGCGCGACTTTCCCTCTGCATTTAAAGGCTTCGGTGATGAGAATTCATTTGCCGCGCGGTTCTATGAGAAATCTAAACAGCACCAGGAGCTTCACAAGCAGATCCTCACATCTGCCGAAAACGCTAGGGCCGCGAAATTAAAGGAATTTAATTCCAAAAAAGGGGCGTATGATGACCTGAAGCGCCGCCACGACAGCTTGAGTCATCAGGTTGTTGGCTGGGACATCCGCCGTGGCAGATGGACACAAGAATGTGCATGGGATTGTTCGAAATGTTCGCTAGGACAGGAGATGAAGAACATGCGAATCTTCGTACATGAGTGGCCATTGCCAGAGAAAGAAGTTCATGCCAAAATTGTCGTGTTTGAGCTGCAAGTCCCCAGCGCCATTGTGGCTTGGCGTCGAGCTACAATGGCCCTTATGGTTGACATGCTAAAGGACCCCAAAGACGCTCCCATTCCTACCCATTGTGGAAATCCATACTGGGCATTAGAGTTCCCTGACCTCAAGCCACACGCATGGTCTCCTCATACCCGTCGACTGCAGCTCGCATCGGTTACGAAGCCTTTCACCAAGGCACATTACAGAGATATCGCGGTGGCGGAGGCAAGCGAGTATAGTATTTGCAAGAACCACGGTTGCCAGTACGACTACTATGATTTTAGACACGGTTCCCCAGTCTCTGAAGTTATTGATAAGTCAGTGGTTCCACCCGAATGCTCATTCGCAGCTCTGTCAAACTCGGTAATACGCCTGTGGATTGGTGATTATAGGCACACATCCAATGATGTGGTTGCCAAACAAGCCTTATGCCCACGGGAATGGGCGTTGGACGAGTTCAAGGCATTTGGTCATCTACGGTCTGGAGTGCGTCTTCAACTGCGCAATATCCTGACGCAACTGATGATACCTTCATTGGATCTCAACAAGTTTGACACAGCGTGTCTGATAAGCCAAACAATCTACCAAGCCGGGCCTACCAAAGATTGTGTGGAAAGCACCTACCGCGATGCCCATGAAGTCTTTAAACGCGAATCCTTCAGTCTAGCCCTAGTGAAAGCTTTGCTGACTGCATTATGCCGCGTGGAAGAGAACTGGGAATGCGACATTGCGTTGCTCTCTCTCACCATATTGTGCACAAGGCTAGTGTCTCTGTCTACCAGCACACAAGCTCATCAAGAATGCTTCGATTTCCTTGCTCGTGTGAGGTCAATCTCCCAACGCTGGGTACATGAGCTGTTGGCCCGGAAAGCGGCAAGTGATTTAGAGTCAGAGAGGAACGATCTCAACCTCCGTATCCTGGGAATGGCACTCATTTGCGCGCGTACGTTCGACGTTGAACCAATCCATTTTGGGTCTATTTTCTCCGTCGACGAGGCAGGTTCCTGTTTTATAGAGGCGTCCATCATCATCAACAACCACACGCTAAAGAAAGCTCCACTTCCGCCTCTGATGTTCATTTCGCTCCAGTCGTGGCGGCGACTATCATACCAAGCTTTACCATTAGTATCGGCCAAGATTAATGACTCAAGACATATCCTCGACAAAGCAATTGCAAAATTTTGGGCAGCCTATACGCCAGGTGCCCCTTGGTCACCAATGGAGCAGGACCGGGATCATATCCTCAAATCACAATCGGCTACCACAACTGAGAGCGGCGGCCTGCCTGTCAGTCTCAACCTCTTAGACGGAAGCCTGCTCGTAAATGGTCGACCATTGTCGCGCTTACCCAAGGAGTTCCAAGATCATCCGACCTACGCCCGGCTATTTGGTACGCAGATACTTGAGATCGTGCCGTCAGAGTTCCCTTTGATGGACTTTTCGGCAGCCCGGAAACAGAAGGGATGGGTTGTCCACTTTGCCATGATCGGGGGTAAGTTGGTCGTTCGAGCTTGCAAAGACAACTCAACGTGGGAGTTCCTACCCCCATCGGAGATGATGGGCGATTTTCCGGCGGCGTTCATCAATCCGTGCAGTCACTGGTTGAACGTTGAAAGTGGCGAGGTAGAGTTTCGATCTTTCAATGAGCCATGGAACTCTGCAGGTGATGTCTGGAGAATATCTGCGCGGAGTGGCCAATTGTTTTTAAATCGAGGAAATCAGGCCCTTATTGACCCAAGGAGCGCCACTTCAACGACACTTGCAAACATTTTCGGCTCAATCGAAGACGCACGTTTTATGAACATCATTCTTGATCGAGTGTCCGGCCGGTTAGAGGTGATGCTTCCTCGATATGACCTCGCATTTACACTCGAGGCGAATAAATGCACTCTACGGTCAAAGCACTACCCTGGAATGTGCGTGGACGGTGACCAGGCTTTGCGTACCTTAGTCGGATTAAAGTCCCAGCTTGTTCTCCGGCCGGAAGACACTGAGAGCGCCGCTATGAGAGCCGTCCTAGTCCCACATGGCACCGTCACGAGTACAGGAGGGAGGGTTGGTCATCCGGTAACGATCGTCCGTCTTTCTACCGATGCCTCCTGGACGGATTCGGGTTACCCCGTAGACATTCCACGCCGCCGCCATCACTGCTTCTACGTAGATAGCACACTCGGGCGGCTTGTCGAAAATGGCTCTTTGCAAAGCAAATTGCTTCTATGTCATATTCACGCAGCGACCTCTCACTGTCTGCCAGACGGGCTGACCGGTCGGACTGGCACCGAAGAAGCCTTGAGAATTCTGAAGTCGGCAGCAGTGGTCTCCTTCGAACGGCTAGAGAACGAGGACATCCGCCTATTGTCAGACGTAGCCAGCCTCAGCCCAAGAAGGCGGTTTTATCCGCCACACCGTAGAGTTATGCAGACTGTGAAGTGGTCCAGCTCACTTGACCCTTTGGCACAGAGTGAGGAATTCTCACGGGTCGTACGGTCAATTCTGAAGCGTGGCGGGAACTGCGAAATGTTCTTCGCTGACGATGCAAAAGAAATCCCCGAACTCAATGTCACAGATGTCCACTTGCAGGATCGTGCCCTGGTACGCTGCTCTACATTCCGCGTGTCTGGTTTCGGAGCTGAGGACCATACTGCCTCGTTTGATACGCTTTACAATGGCCGTGACACAATTAGTGACTCTATCCTTCAGTTGGAGCAATATGTATGTCAATTCACAAAGATCTTGCTCGCCGAGCAACAAGTCATGCTCGAGCATGTCTCAGACGGCCTTCTTGATACGCTATACAAGGTCATGGGTCACTGGATTCTGGGTCCTACATCACAATCCACAACAAAAGCGTACAGATTTACTTCCAAGTGGCTAGACGAACCAGCTATTTCCATCGGCAAGGATTGGTGTCGGATCGTGAAATATCTGTCTTGTGTCAATCTAACTCAGTCTAAATATGACTTGATGACTTTCTTTGGTGCTCTGATATTTTCTAGGAATGCGGACGTCCAAGTCGTCCAAGCGCTTCTAGCGTTCGCCACTGTGTCTACTCTAAGGACTCTTCAGCAACCGAATCATCCTGAATTCGATCTTGATGCTGGCCATTCTTTTCTCAAGTATGCACTGGAAGCTCATATGGATGAGCACCAACGGGACATAACATCTACACCGGAATGGTCTCTTCCACAGTATACCAACGAACCTTACCATACGTTTAGGGGCCGATGCCAATCAGCGTGGGAATCAAAAGTTTCCAGGATCCGGAGGGATGTATTCTCACAGCTCGAAAAACAATGGCCAACTTCCTGTCCATCCAATCCGAATGTCGACGACTTCAACCGCTATTTCAACGTTGCGTCCGTCATGGTTGAGGTACGCCGGCATTTTGCATCCTGGGAGAGGAATCTACAGCTACGGCAGCACCTGCAAACTGCCATTTCGATCATGATTGGGTTGCAAATCGCTTCAGCAAGGGTTCCACAGTACGCTGCTCCAGGGGACGAACTAGATCCCCTCATATCACGCCCTGACCTGGCCTTTATTCCAATTGCGCGATTGATGGCAAATGGACCTCCGACGATTATTTGCGAACGTCCTCCCAGTTTTGATGACTGCTACAGTTATGTAGCCAAGGACATCCCTGTTGGTACTCGCAATGACGACAAGGATCGACTCCTACATCTCTTATCGTCATTGCGTGGCCGAGCCTCGCGGGTGCACGAGCGCGAGTACGTCGACGAGCTCGAGGAGAGCTTTAGAAGCAGTCAAATTAAACCAGATGCGGATAAGACGGCTCAGTTTGTTTATGATGACAGCATGCTTCGCATCATGATGAAGAAGTATGTCGAGACTTGTCGTCGCCAAGTCAGTCACTTCCAACGACTAATCCAAACGTACTTGCGGGACAGGGATCACGAATTTGATCTGGCTGTCTCATGCTACTGTTTCCCGAGGTTGACACCGATACTCTTTCTTCAGCAACTAAACCGACACAATTGGTCGAAGCTGTCCGTAGGATGGCAGCGCTGTTTCGTTGCATATTGCCTTGCGTTGACTCATCTTCAGCGATCTGAAAGACTATTAGCTGCGGTGGGCAACACAAATCAACTGGCGCAAGAAATGAAGAATGTCGGTCATACGTGGGATCCTATGGTGCTCCCTGAATCTCTGTTACTCGAGGTGGAGAGCGGCCTTATGATCAGAGAGGTACAGGAGAAGATTGCAGCTCCGATGCGAAACCCAGATCAGAATAACAACAGCGTTATGCAACTGAATATGGGAGAGGGGAAATCCTCCGTGATCGTACAAATTGTTGCCGCTTCATTAGCTGATGGAGCTAGGCTTGTTCGCATCATTGTTGCAAAACCTCAATCGAAACAAATGCGGCATATGCTGGTGACCAAGCTTGGAGGTCTCCTGGATCGCCAGGTATTTTTCATGCCTTTTTCTCGCTCCATAGCTATGGACACCGCGAAAATACAACAGATGCGACAAACATTGACGGAGTGCATGGAGAACGGCGGCGTCTTACTAGTTCAGCCCGAGCACCTTTTGTCGTTCAAGCTGATGGGCATAGAGTATGTTGGCTGTAGTCCAACCAAGGCGAGCGCAGACTCAACCGAGGCAACCCCTGATCCTACTTTGGCGAGTGGTATTGCATTGACCAAAACCGAATCTTACTCTATTGGAATCGAACTTCTGAAGACGCAAAAGTTCCTAGACCAACATTGCCGGGATATCATTGACGAAAGCGACGAGAACTTCAGCGTCAAATTTGAGTTGATCTACACCATAGGCCTCCCTGTGCCAGTGGAGATGAGCCCCGAACGTTGGATTACCATCCAGAATGTTCTCGGTTTAGTGTGTCAATGCGCAGCCGAGGTTCAGAAGTCGGCCTCTAACGGCATCCAACTACAGTCAGTAGAGGCTGGCCGGTTCGCCACTCTGCGCATCCTCAAGGAACCGGCAGGCAACATACTCCTCCAACTCGTCGCTCATGAGTTGTGCGAGAAAGGAGTACACGGGCTTCCTATTGCCCATCAAAACCGGTTCATTAGGCAGGCTGTACTCAACTACATCTTGGATGAAAGACTGACGAATGATAATGCATTTCTTATTCAAAATGACGAGAAAGGCTTCTTCTGTCAAGCAACTAAAGGTATCCTGTTGTTGTTGAGAGGTCTCTTCGCGGGGGGTATACTTAAGTTCGCTCTGTCACAGAAGCGTTGGCGTGTCAACTACGGTCTTGCCGAGCGGAAGCCGCCAAAATTGGTAGCAGTACCATACCGCGCCAAAGACAGTCCTGCACCGCGCGCAGAGTTTAGCCATCCTGATATCGTCATCGTCCTCACCTGTTTAAGTTACTACTACGGCGGACTATGTGATGCTCAGTTATTCACTAGCTTTGAACATCTCCAGCGATCCGATCAGGCTGACGAGGAATTCGCCAACTGGGTTAAGGGGTCAGCAAAACTGCCAACAGCCTTCCATCAACTAACCGGCATTAACTTGAAAGACCGTGAACAATGCATTAAGCGTATCTTCCCTGAACTGAGGCTTACAAAAGCGGTCATTGACTTCTATCTCGACAAAGTAGTATTTCCAAAAGAGATGGTCGAGTTTCCGAAAAAACTGTCAGCGTCAGGATGGGACCTAGCAAAATCCAAGTCACATCCCGTGACTGGCTTCAGCGGGACTTGCGATTCGAAATATATACTACCCTTGGAGATCCAACATCTTGATCTTCCAGATCAAATACATACGAACGCAATGGTGCTGAACCGTTTGCTTCGCTCGGAGAATCTGGTCAGAGAACTCAGACCAAATTTCAGTAGTACATCGTTGGTGCAATCTGTTGTTCACGCCGAACCATCTATTCAAGTAATCCTCGACGTCGGTGCTCTAATCGTGGAGCTAGGTAACGAGCAAGTCGCGCGTTTGTGGCTTGATCTGAGTCCGGCTCACGATAAGCAGGCAGCAATATTCGTCAATGACAAAGATGAGCTGCTCGTGTTGAACCGTGGGGGGTTCATCGAACCATTCTTGACTTCGCCTTTTGTGGGTGACACGAAGGACTGTCTGGTTTTCCTAGACGAGGCCCATACGAGAGGAATTGACTTGAAGCTCCCTGACGATTATCGCGCTGCTGTGACCCTTGGGCCGGCACTCACCAAGGATAGACTAGTCCAAGGTAAGCATTACCTTCATGCTTAATATCTATATGTCGACCATGTGTATGGTCGAGGCCCCCAGCATCTGACGGCAATGCGCTATTCACGCGGAAGTCATTGTGCTAACTCTTCTCGCAATTTAGCCTGTATGAGGATGAGAAAGCTTGGAAAGGGACAGTCGGTAACCTTCTTCATACCTCAGGAGATACAAGAGCGTATCAGGAACTGTGCTAGCTTGGGCACCAACGCGCCTTTAACCGTTACCAGTGTCCTCCTTTGGTCAATATCGGAGACTTGGACGGACACTGAGAAGAGCATCCCACTCTGGGCAATGCAAGGTTTTCGGCATCAGCGCCAGGAAGTCATCTGGAACAACAAGATTGCCCACGAATCCAAGTTAACTCTAGAGAGCAGTGATCTCCGAGGATATTTCGAGGACGAGGCCATGAGTCTCGAGCAGAGATATCTTCCAAGCTGCCAAACGCCAGGCCGTGTTTTCAGTAGCCTAGCTACTGACAACGGATTGACAGAGCGTAAGGAGCAGATAGAAAAAATCAAGGCGACATGCGAACGGTATCAAATCGCAAGTTTCAGCTCGGCAACTCTTTCGGAGGAGCAGGAGCGAGAACTGGCACCGGAGGTGGAACAAGAGAGACAAGCTGAAAGGCCAAAGCCGATGAAACCAAAACAGCATATCATTCACCCTGACGTCCTTGAGTTGATTCGAAGTGGCAACCTGAATCTCAATGGCGGTGGATTCTTAGCAGCATTCGAATCTTTCAACCGTAGTACTGCACGACGGCTCGCCAATCCCGTGGAATTTGGACAAGATTTACTAGTCACCACTGACTTCGCGAAGACAGTCGACGTGACTGCTGAATCGCGTTCTGATGCCTTCCATCGATCTGTTCAATGGGTCTTAACATTCAAAAACGAGACGGTGCACAACAAGTTCTTGGTGATTCTGAGTCCCTGGGAGGCGAACGAGCTTGTCCTAGAGATTGATAAGAGCAGTTATGTGCACCTACATTCGTATGCGGCTCGCCGTAACCTTTCTTTTCCCACGCTGCAGGATCTGAAGCTCTGCACCACGCCTTCAATTCCACCAGATTGGACGTCGCCTCCTAAATCCCTTATCTTGCAACTCAATATATTTGCGGGCCAGCTGTACTTCGAAGATATGACGGAATACAAGGAGACGTGTGCCTTTTTAGGTCTCTCCTGTGTTCCGAATGACGGGTCCGTCACAGTGAGGGCTGACGGCTTTGTCGGGAAAGGCACCCTCTATCCTCAATGCCGGTTCACGCAGAGTCCAACTGCCTTCTTGCGCGTGGTCATGTCAAACATCCGACGAGACTGCCAGGACATAAGCAGAACGCATGTTGGGCGCATGTTAGCAGGCGAAATCTTGACCGAGAGTGACTTCCATACAAATGCGATATAGTGGAAGACGAGCTCCGTATATCGGTGATGGTGTATTGCTGGGAGATAGTTGCTTTGGATGAATGATGGTTTGCTTACTTCTATTAAACTATTGGCGATGAAAAGGGGGCCCCCTAGGAAACTGTGTATGATCATGCAGTGTACTTTCTTAATACTATCGCTTTTGCATATGTTTCTGTACTAGTTGCGATGTAACGCTCTTTCGTCTTCAAGCTGGAATGTCCTAGAACTTGCCATATCAAATAGTAGGATAAAATCATACTTAAATGCAAGGTCCTAAGGGGCGAGCGAATATCAATATCCCACAAGGAATTTGTGATAAGGCGTCAACTTAACATGAAGAGGGTATATACCGTTCTCCTATGGTTTTTTTTTTTTTTGTGAGGCGCGGGTAAGCCTAGTACGTAAACAAAGTACAGTAAACATACGACGCTTTGCGATGCAGGGACAGCCCCGGAATAGACGGGGTCCGAGGATCATAGTCGAATAATAGGAGGGCGTAACTGATGGAATCTAGTAGGCGGAATAACCTATTTGAGGGTAGTCTCGTTTAGTTCCAGGCAAGACCGTTTGACAGAAACGCGGAGATGAATGCTTACAAACTAGCCGCGAAGGTCTGGATGGTGAATATCATGAAGGAGTTCGGCTCCAGCATAGGATCCGACCTGTCTAGCCGATAGGTACCCCGCGAGACGACCATGAGGGGATAGGTTCACAGGACGGTGGCCGCGAGATTGGGCGCGAGCATCCACCAGAGTCTCTTCGGCTTCCGCTTCGTCATGGACATGAAGAAAGTCGCGGCCTACGTTACGTAAAGCAGGGCATAGTTGATCTAAACCACAATCAAGGGCTCGCTATCTGCCTCATGCGTCATCCAACCCACTAAACCGAACGAGTGGAAAGAGAATGGAAGAAAAGAAGAGTTAGCGGTCCGGACCCTGAGTGAGAAACAGAAAGACTTGCCGTTACCAGGACTGTTACGGCAAGCCGCCCTCATCCCCTTCCGGAGAAAACGCCGCCGCGAGAGTCCTGATGCCAAGACAGAAGTTGATCACGCCCAGCATGTACCACTGCAACGCGCAAGTCAGCAGGCGCGCATTGTAGACTAAACGCTTCGGCGGGTGAGGTAAGTCGTATAAAATAACGATGTGCTCCAGCTGGGCAGCTATAGAACCCTAGCCCCTCCCCTCGAAGATTTGGAAAGGGGAGAAGTGAAAATACGGTAAAGCGCATGATGCGGCAACTTTCACGGCCAGGAAACTTCGCGCATTCACAGAAGTCATGACGAGCTGCCCTACCACCACGCACCGCCGGCGGTGGTGGTGAGTCAGCCGTAGCCCCACGAAGCCGCCGAGCGGCGCGTCGTCCCCACCGACGACCCAGCCGCCAGACAGGGCACTGCAGCGTTGAGCGCCCGCTCGCGAGGCCGACCGCGGCGCCGTGCTCGCGCTCGTATGCTTGCGTCTGCCGTGACCGCCAACACCGGAGGCACTGCAAGGAGTCCGGCGGGAGTTGGCGATTTGTCCTGTCTAGTTTATGATTTGTGGAGTTAGTCAAGCGTGACAAGGACCGTTTCGGGAAAAGGAACAGACTCCATCGAGAAATTTTGTGCGTTGCCTCATAACTTAAAGGATATAAGAGAGGGAAGGAGGACTTCGGGAGGTTTGTTTTCGGCTTACCACGAGCACCAGCTGCCGCTGGACCGGAGCGCCAGGTCCAGCACGAGGTAGCGCGGCCCCGGCGGCGCCGACCACGTGCGCCGCAGGCTCAGTGAGGCCCGCCAGGTCCACGCGTTCCAGGATTACCAGATGCAGCTCGAGGGGCAGCGTGGGCAGCGTCGCCGCCATCGCTTCCGGCGTGGCCCGCGACGGGAGGCTGCTGTTGTCACTTGTTCTCTTTGTCTCTTCCCAGGAATGCGGTTCGAGGGCGTCATCAACGTGGCGGCCCCGTCCACCGGCCATGGATCTCTCGTCGTGCGACGGTTCCGCCGCCATGTTCTCCGTCCGTTCACGGTACCGATACGTCTTCTTTCGTGGTATACGGATTCCTTGGGGCCCATCCTACACTCTGGTAGTTATACGTGCCTTTATCTTAAGAGCGCCAGGACGGACCGGATTGGGCAAGCTTCACAACTCCACACGGCCACTCGCATTATTATATACTTGGAATGGGCCTGGTTTTAGCCAGATCGCGGAGCGGAGCCGGGTGTCTGCCTTGGGGAACGGAGTTGAAAAGCAGGGCAGACGCGCCATCCAGCGGAGTCCGAGTCTCTTGGCCTGTGCGGGCGGTATTAAATCCGCCTTTGCCCCCTAAGCTTTTTTCGTCTAGAGATATCTATTAAGGGGTCGTTATACTTTCTGTTCGGAAATAAAGACGAAAGCTATTCCTGAGCGCTTTGGTTCCTTACAATGACGTATAAACACATTGCTAACACCTAAGTGTATGGTGCATAGTCTATGATCTATCCGAAAGGATGGACTATGGGCTCTCAAACTATTTTCAGCAGCGCCTGATTGACGCGGTAGTAATGATTAGAGTAGCCGGACATGTTACGAGACAGCTGCAGGTAAGATGCGGTGATAAGTACAATGTGGTGTTGCTGCAGAAGCGACGGAGGTCAGACCATAGGTAGCCGTGGAAGCCCCTAGGGTAGCAATAAGTGGCGATGGTTCAATACCCTACTTTAACCTGAAGTAGCAGCAGAATTTGGTAGTCATGAACTGCTCTCACTGATATCCTTACTCGATGTTAGGGTCCTTGATGGATCCGGGTTTCGGCACGGAGTTCGCGATCGCGCCGCACCCCTTACACCTCCTGTTCTCCTCGCTGGCCATGAACTGCTCGATGGCCGCCTTGATCTGCGTGCCCAGGTCGGTGCAGTGGAAGGCGGCCTCATGGACGACCTCGCCGCACTCCTGGCAGTACCAGCGCATCCGGTCGACGGTGCCCTCGGGCCGCCTCTGCTCGAGGACCACGCCGACGGTATCGGCGAACCGCACGGGGTTGTGGGGCGTGTTGCCCGGGAGCAGGAACATGTCTCCCTCCCGGATGATGATGTCTCTGAATTCGCCCTCGTCCACCACCTTCAGCATCATGGCCCCCTTGTACTGGTAGAACCACTCGGGGGTCTGGTTGATGTGGTAGTCCGTCCGCGCGTTTGGACCACCCACGATCTGATTGGGCAGGTTAATTGTTGTGATTAAGTGGGCGAAGAGCTCTACTTGGCTTGGAAAAGTGGTAACTAACCATGACGGTGAAGTCCTCATTGTATACGCAATAGTTGTTGACCGGTGGCTTCAACATATGGGAGTTCTCTTCGAGCCTGTAAATGAAGCGTTAACCGTTCTTGTTTGCTGAAAGCTGTAGCCAGTGGACTCACCACTTGGGCAAATTTACAGGGGGTGCCAGCATTGTCGGAGGCTTGGATTTGTACCACTTTGGAAAAGGGAGTTGAAACCTTGAACGTGTAGAGGGGCTTAGAATAGTTACGATAAGTGAGCTAAGTCCAAGTCCACAGTTACTCTAGGAGACGATTTAGAGTCGAGCCTATAAATTCGGTTGCCTCTAGGTTTGATGAGTCCGGCTTTTAGTATGCCCCTATCTGGAGGCTTATCATAGAACTACTGACAAAACGACTGATCTGGTTTATATAATCCAAGTGTGCCGCATACATCTCCTAAGGTAGCTATGTGACTATTTAATAACCTGCTAGCTGAGGAATTACAAATCCGTAGCTCCCGCAATCAGCCGATGATGTCGGGGAATCGTCAATAACCAGATGATGTCTCAGCCTGCGAAGTTCCGAACGGGGGGAAGGGCGGGGTTGAGGAGAGGAGGGTACGTACTATACCATCAGCTACGACAAGCCACACCAGCCACAACTAGCGATCCATCTCAACCAACCCCTGTGCATGTTATCCCAGCCGCCGTAACCGCCCCAGTTAGGTTGACCTCGTCAAATCGTTATTTTTACCACACTAAACGCTCTGTAGCAACCCTACGGCTTATCACCGTTTCCCCCACACAAAACTAAGTAGGCCGTCAGGTCAGGGCTAGTGCTATGTATGTACTTCTGCCAAAAGGTGGCTCAAAAGTCACCTATACGGTCTGCGCTATAACACCTATACCACCACCATATTTCCTACTTGCGCGGATCAGAAACCTTTTAATAAAATCGCGAGGAAAAATATTTAATCAATTTGCCTAATTAATACGATAAAAACGATACTACTTAACAACCTTACGATTGCTTCGTTATTAGCTTATTCAAGATGCAAATAGTAAGTATTATAATACGGTCACTAAACTTTAGGCTAGTTTCAAACGTACACCTACCAATTTGCGTTTCCGTATATTTAAAATCTTTTTCAGCTTCACTTATACAGTAAGCCACCCTTTGGCAAAAGTCCCAGCCGTAACCTGACGGCCCACTTAGTTTGTATGGGGGAAAGGGTAATAAGCGGTGGGATTGCCAGAGAGCGTTTAGTGTGGTAAAAATAACGATTTGACGAGGTCAACCTAACTGGGGCCGGCTGTAGCACCTCTGAGCTGCATCGATCCCATCCGACATGAGCAGTTTTGAGGGAATTTAGACATATATATATATACATCTACAGCGCATAGTAAATTCCCAGTGACCATAAGCCATCGTTAGAGGCTTTGATAACGACAACTGCGCCCTGATCGGTCGGAACTGCTTTAGAAGAAATTAAGGACTTTGACGTCGAAGATGGACCACTCGCACATGGACCACGGCGGGCACGGCGGCATGGACATGGGCGGCGATAAGTGTAACATGAACGTAAGAAGAAAGACCCAACACGACTCGTCCAGGCGGGGAGGACCGTGCCGTGCCTTGCGGGGCCAGCTAGCTAACAACGGCCTGGCCGCGTGTGACAGATGCTCTTCACCTGGGACACGACGGACCTCTGCATCGTCTTCCGCCAGTGGCACGTCCGCGGGCCCGCGTCGCTGGCCGTCTCCCTGATGGCCATCGTGGCCATCTGTGCAGGCTACGAGGCCCTACGGGAGGCGACGAGGCGGTACGAGGCCCGGACCGATAAGCAGTCGGAGGCCGCTGGACCGAGTGAGTTAATCCCCCTCTCCCTCCGCACCACTTTTCCTTTCTTCTTTCCCCCCTTCAGACTCCCGTCGTTGCCCTCAGCCCCACAACAGCGCCGGGGCGTGTTGGTGGGGAAGTTATTTTCTCCCCCGTACCTCCCGGTTCTGAATGCCTAGTCGGAAGAATAAATGGACTCCCCAAGCTAAGTAAGACGTCTGCAACACCCTTGGGGTCGCGCGGGCGGTGAGAAAAAAAAGATCAAAACACAGACGGACAAGTTGTTGACGAGGGCACGCCGTTCCTGTGGCCAGGGCGCAACAACCAGGGCGAGGCGAGCAAGCGGAGGCGCCTGATCAAGTCGGTCCTGTACGGCGTCCAGAACTTCTACGCGTTCATGATCATGTGAGTACCCAAAACCACGTCCCCGAC
>QJNX01000568.1:0-13789 GCA_004155925.1 Monosporascus sp. MG133 | reverse complement strand
CCCCCCCCCCCCCCCCCCCCCCCCCCCCCCCCCCCCCCCCCCCCCCCCCGGTCTATCTATACCTGCATGGGCCGAGGTGGTGGATGGATCTTGGTTTGTTGTAGAAAGAGGGTGTGCGATGAAGGGCCCATTAGTGAGGAAGTGGGTGAGATGGGGGAAGATACCCCCCTAGTTCAGCCCTTGTAAAATAGAGCCAAAAACTCAAGAGCACTCAATTCCCTTTGTTCACTGACGGTACGCCACCTGAACGAGCCACATTTAACGTCTTTTGGATTCTTTGATATATGCTGTAGAAATTCCGGCATGGATATGCAACCTAGCCTACGTGTAGTTGCAAACGATTATGCAGCTTTAGAGCTAGTCCGGGTGGTCTTCTGGTTTAGCGGGGGGGGGAGTCATCATAGCTTTGGAGAATTGTGACATCATGCCTTATTAACGTTAGATATGGTACAGCCATATAACATCATAGCTATCCAAGGTTCCCGCATGCTAGCCTTTCATCCTATATCCTACCTCCCTATCTTTACCACGCCTAATTCCCGAGTGCTGCGTGGTTCTCTTACTATTTTCGATCTCTTCGGAAGCAAGACCTCACTTCTTGCCAGTCTTTCATTCTTCGTAATCTGGTCGCCCGATTTCGTTGCACGATTGTTATCCCGCCATACAACGAAGAGCGCCGTGCGACCCAGCAACTCGTTCACTTCACGAAGCTCTGCGCTGGCTTAAATTGCACATTCGCAGGCTCTGTGCATTGATTCCTAGTCACATCGAGACATGAGCTCTCAATCTGACGAGATGCCGGCTACTACGAAAGAAATTCTCGGCAAGGTGCGCCAGATGGTGCCGCCCATGCTGGAGAAGTTTCATAAAGGTACGAACACTTTGATACTCACCAGAAGTCAAGAACATTGGATCAGCGGCGGATGGGAAAGGGTTCCATTGGCTGACAAATCTTTCGAACAGGTCAACTAGGTCGTGTGGCTGTCATTGGTGGCAGCGAGGACTACACGGGCGCTCCCTATTTTTCAGCCATGGCGAGCGCGAAACTGGGATGTGATATGGTGCGTACTCGAATGAACCTAGACTAGGCATCTAGTACTACGTGTTTAACGGGCATCCGCTTGCTGATACGGCTCCTTTTCTTCCAACCAGTCCCACGTCATCTGCACCCCCGGCGCCGCAGCCGTCATCAAGACGTACAGCCCAAACCTGATGGTGCACCCGCTCATGCGGCAAACGCCAGGGCCCGGGCAGGACGCGTCCTCGCTCCCTGCCGCCGACACGGACCCGAAGGAGATCTCGAGCAAGATCATTGACATGCTGCCGCGGCTGCACGTGCTGGTGGTCGGACCCGGCCTCGGGCGTGACCCGCTCATGCACGAGACGCTGGCGAAGGTGCTGGCGGCGGCGCGAGAGCAGCGCATGCCGGTCGTCATGGACGCGGACTCGCTGGCCCTCGTGATCAAGAGCCCTGAGCTCGTCATGGGTTGGCGAGAGGTCGTGCTTACGCCCAACGTGGTCGAGTTCGGCCGCCTCTGGAAGGGCGTCAAGTCCGAGGACCAGCCCGAGCCCGACGACACCCGGCCCAGCGCCCAGGTCGAGGCTCTCTCGCGCGCCCTCGGCGGCGTCACCATCGTCCAGAAGGGCGGCAAAGACTACATCTCCAACGGCGAGACTACGCTCACCGTCGACCTGCGCGGTGGCCTGAAGCGGAGCGGCGGCCAGGGCGATACGCTCACCGGAAGCATCGCCACCATGTTGGCGTGGCGCAAGGCGTACTTGGATAAGCTGTGGGATCATGGCGGTAAGCTCAAGGAGGAGGAGATGCTGAGTTTGGCCGCCTTCGGTGGCGCCGCCATCACGAGGGTGAGTGTACCACCGCCATCTGTTCCCTCCGTGTGGTTTCTGAACATATCGCCGGCTGACTACTCTGTGGTAGGAATGTTCCCGCCTCGCTTTTGAGAAGTACGGACGTGCACTCCAGGCCAGCGACTTGACTGAGCAGGTGCACATTGCGTTTAAGAATGTCATCGGGGAGCCTGAGGGTGACTGGCAGTAAGCAAATTCCTACTCCCCTGACTACCCGGGTGCATTGATAGTTCTGTTTACTGATAGCATGCAGATAGAGCAGGGAATCGGTCCTCAAGGCTGTAGAGAGAACTTGAGCCGACGATATAACATTTAACCTGGCTGCAGTGGGAGGTCTTGACCACCCGTTGGACCTGGTAGAGCATGGTATGAATCTGTTCCATGCTGGACGGATTATGGCCGTGGTGAAGGGGGGAGTAGGTGGTCCCCCCTCAAACGTGAAGACGAAACTGCATTCTCCATAGCCAGTTTGGTTTCAGAGGAGA
This sequence comes from Monosporascus sp. MG133, assembly GCA_004155925.1. Taxonomy (NCBI): domain Eukaryota; kingdom Fungi; phylum Ascomycota; class Sordariomycetes; order Xylariales; genus Monosporascus; species Monosporascus sp. MG133. The sequence goes on along the minus strand of QJNX01000568.1, from coordinate 11,435 downwards.
AGCGATGTATATACGTGAGCATGAATTGGCGGCCGGGACGCTGATATCTGAATAAACCAGTCTCAACTGAGGATTTCTAGGCCATTGTGGTGTTCTGGCCGGAACCCGGTATGCGCAAGTACGAACGACACTTGCACGCCGTGACGGATTGTCAGGAGCTTGACGCCTTGTGGCACAATATAAGTATGCAGTCGCCAGGCCTTTTACATCCAGGGTTGAAGGCATAAACCCCGTTGCAGGAATGCCGGTATTAGACTAAACGCGATTCTACTGGTACGCCCTCTCGTGATCTGGAGGCTTTTATCTAGTGTATAGATCGCCAATAATACTCCTATAGCCCTATGGACATCAAGTCCATATAGGGAGATCGCTTAGGAACCCTCTTTCTATTCCTCCCCCATTCACTTCCGATTCCTTCACTAACCCCTTCACCCCATTTCCGGATTACAAAAAGATCAGGTGAGCCAGCGACGACAGATGACGACTACACGCCCGATATTAGTGTCACTGAGATGCCCAAGGGGGCATAAAGCTCACTTACAACACTTCATGGCCATATTCGGATAACATTCTACGGCAGCCATGTGTTGACAATTTATTGCTTGTTTCCGAGAGACAAGTGCACGGCTGACTCGACAGTCCGAGACGCCAACGCAAGTGAAATAGGTCCTCGATGTCTCGCGGACTGCTGCCAACTCACAGATGAACCCAGGAACACACTCGGTTTCGCTACCCCCCAAACAATTCCGGGCAATGACGTTTGTGTACTGAATATTGAGTGGACCACATAATGCCACAATAAGGCGCGATATCCGCAAGAGATAATCTATTCCTCACACTAAGTTCCGAGCAGAAATACCGATGCACCAAATGCGACATGAGTACGGTTGGGCCTGAAGGAATGGACCATCGGTAGAAACTGCTATGCCTGAAGAGTTGGTCGTAGCCGAAATAGTGGTGGAGGCTCTTGGGTCACATGTATATGTTACCCTGCCATTCAAAGAACTGTGGCTACGGTAAGGGGCCTACGAAAATGAAGATGCCCGCTACAGCTCCCCTGGACCATTAATTAAATCTATTGGGCGACAACAAAAATCTCGACGACATGGAGGTGAGAAGGCACCCACCCAGTTGTCGCTCGCGGTATACCAATTCTGTCGCGTGTACAGTGGAGGACGTCAGGAATTGATTGATATGACGATAGAAGACAGTCTCAGTGATCTGCATCACTTAAATCGTTCAACGAGGGCGTGTCCTTCACCAAATACTAAAATGCAGGCTTAGACGTCGGATCGACCTTGTACGCTGAGACGGTGCTACAGCAGCTCTCTTTGTGCTTCTGTGATCGCTGGTACGTCGGAGATTGGTCTTCTCGCGGGTGCCGCCTGAAGCGGTTGCTGCAAAGTTTCGTCACCTTTTATCGTCTGCTCAGTAGGCGTGCTATTTACATTCGATTGACTAACGGCGGGTGTAAAAGCGCTTCGACGGTGCACCTTGGTGAGATCCGGCTGGGCGGTATCCATGGCGCAGCTCGTCTTGCGTGACTGGCTGGCACGATAGGAATATGTTGGTTCGCACAGCAGACGCGCAGCTGCTCAGCTGGGTCCAGGGGTCCTCCATTATTCAACACTCCCACGCGTCGGCTTGTGCACGCCAGTTGATATAATGCAGCAGAGTTACATGGCCAATATCCGGCGGCCCGGCCCTCTCGCTTCTGTCCGAGAGCCATTGGACGGCAGCGTGTCGGTCGACAAAATGCCGTGCATTAACATAGATTGCCGGATCGGTGCAACGCGAGGTTCGAGGGCACTGCCATTTGCGCGGTGCACCATCTCCTGTCCATCTTTCCAGGGGAGTTCACCGCAAGGCATGGGCGTACTGAACATCGGCGCGACGTCATCGATAGCCACATACCAAGATGTTCAACAGAAAAGATAAAAGGAGGAAAACATGTCAAGGACCGCGTTACTCTTCAGAGTTGTGGGCTAGTAGATCTGCTTCCTTGCACCCTTTCAGCCGGTACTGAAGAATACGCATGATAGGAATAGATGGAGATGGGGTAAGTGGCACAGATGAACCGGCAGTATACTCAGAGAGCTGCTCCAGCCCCTGAAACGCCGAACTGGACTGCGCAAACGGCGTGTTGTCTCAGGTAATCACTATTCCGCTGCGCTCAACAGCACGTGCCTAGCAAGGTAGAAGATTCATTCACCCAACCAATGCTACCCAAGTAGTAATTCGACCTGTAAGTTCCGAAGCAGAGACGCAGCGAGTAATATTTGGCAGTGCAGAAAGTATCTGACGCGATCGAGCAAGCCCCAAGACGTGTTGACAGTTGCGCAGCCAGAGTTCACCCGGCCCCGTCCAAGTGAGACCTGCATACATTGTATGCGCGATAGAATAGCACAAACAGGTTGTCCCACCGGGCGAACTACATGTTGAGCAACTCCAATGGAGCACGTTGGCAGCGAAGAGTGTATTCGTGCTGGACAATCCTCGAGTCTCAAAGTATAAAGCTTAATCCGCAAGCTTTCGACGCCTGGAGATAGATATCTCCATAATCGCGCGACGCCCTCTATAGAATCTTAACGGAGTAGGCTGAATTGCTTCTCTCATAAGCAGGGCGAGGGGATCCAGAAAAGGAAAGAAAAGAAGTGACTCAAAGGGAGACCCGCTTTAGGTACTACTCGCCGATTTGTGCTGTGATAGCTCGGTTCGTGGGCAAGGCAGAGATCTACTAGGTACCTAGTATGATAACGTTTAGCGTACTTGTCTACCTACTGTGTCTAGCTGTCACCTGCACTAGTGGACCCCCACCGCGGGCTCAATATTATTCTCCCGCTACTCATTAGTGGGCACCGTTCCCGTTACCTTACCCAACCTGAAGTTACTCTATACATACATACTAAGCCCTCAAGTTACCTATATGTACCTACCTTTATTGGTAGTTCAAACTCACATACAAGGACGAATTGGTAAAGAAAGGTCGCAAACTCCTCATGGCAGCCTGCAGCGCTTTCTAGGTAGTGATCCCTCAGTGAGACCTTTTACATTGACCCGGCCTACTCCGGAATCATTCTAAGACGCTTGTCTTTCCTCTTGTGTCTTACTCTCAATTGGGGATGCTTTGCTGTCAAGCAAGAAGTATCAGTAACGTGCGAATGGCAACCGGTATAACTAAACGTATCCTCGATCTTCTTGCTGGAGTCGATGAGTCTCGAATATGAAAGGCCGAGAACATCGTTTTTCTTGTTGCTTCTGCCACGATAGCGTTGCATTCGTGGCCAGTCACCCCTTCGTCCATTTCACGGCCGTGGCTAGACACGGGCGCCTGTGTCTCATGGCAGTTGACAAAGATCAGCAGGAAGTCTAGCTCTAGACCAAGTCCTTGCTATGTTGTATAACATCGAAAGACAGAATCATACTGACTGCATGTAATAAGTATGTTCCAAGCTCGTCTGTAAAACCTGCATACTATAAGTACACAGAGGTTGAAGGGTCTGGGCGACATGCCTTGGGGAAACGTGCGTTCGTAAGATATAACCTCTTTCCAACCTCCAACTCTATAGACGAAAGTATCACAAACAGCGCTTGAGGCTGGTGATTCGTACATCGTTGGCATGATATAAGATGTCCCTCCTACATCCATGTGTTTCCCCCCACCTCCAAAGCTTATTATGTATGACCTGTATGTACTTACTTACAGACACGTTTTGAGGTCTCCTTGATGGCAGCTACAGCCACATTCCTAACTCGACCAGTTGCCAGCCAGCTCGACCAATCACATATAATGCAACGTTTTCCCCCCTGTACTTGTATTTTCAGCCTCCGCAGGACAATATTCACTTGCACATGCACCCAAGCTACCTACCTAGGTACTAAGTACCAGGTAAGTTAGGTTCATGTTGCTGGATGTCTGCCAACTTCCCCGATACATACTTGCATACTGCATCACATCACATACCTACTACTCTATCTACCTAGTTCTTGGAGCTGTTTAGAGAGCGAGTATTACTGCAATGCCATCCTCCCATATATCTCGGCTCCTACCTTTCTCACCCCGCTAAATCACTCGCCTATACGCGGTACTAGCGGCAAACTATTTTCGTCAGCCGGTATGATAAGCTTCCATCTGATTTACGTCTCCAGCCACTTGAATGTACCCCGGCAACATTAAATTGCTTTTGCCGGACTCTCACGACCACTGACTTACATCCGGGTGATTGACTACCTACGTAGCCCTTGGTCGGCCGGCATAGCACCCCCCAGACGCCACAACAGTTCCCCTCAGTCTTATATCAGTCAACCCCCTTGAGAGGTATCCGGCCTCCGAAGGCAGATCCCTGAACTTCTCCCACTTTCGGTGCTTCCATGAGTCGGATTGTATTGTGGAAGTTATTCGACAGAAGAAAGCGTGGCATCATTCACCATTGCTCAGCCTATATAGGGGACTAAGGGGTATCGAGGACCTTCCTGCTGTGTTATTTGGCACCGAGTGTGGCCGACCCGAGTTGTGCAAAGCTGGTGCCCTCGACCTCCGAAATGGCATCCACAGCTTGTGTGCCTGAGTCGTGAATCCCATATTTTGGCCGGGTACGACACGAGCTTCCCTTGACTCCTGTGATTCATCTTTGATTCTCGTTGAATACGCCCCTCCCTTCCCACCAAACACTGCTAAACCCACCTCGATACCGAGGTCCGGCCTTGTTGTGGCATTCATTGACCCCTCCTTAACCAATATCCGATACCACCGCATCCACCTGCGTTTCTGAGACGCAGAGCATCAAGTAGTTCAGCAATCTATGCTAAGCCGCTTACCATATACCCCTTACCAGGTATGCGACCTCTATTGTCTAATGAACCTTTCATTCACACAGCTAATCTTGGCCTCAGAGCGACGATTTCTCAGACAGTTTGCGATGATTATGGCGAATGGACTGGACCGGCTGGAGAAGTTGTTCAGCGGTACCAGAAGGAAAGAGAAAGCAATTCAGGATAAAACGTCTTCGGAGTCCACCCAAACCTTCCCATCGCCGGCGTACTTACGGCCGACATCACTTCATATGACGCCTCGTGACCCACGTGGAGAGGACTACGAGCGGCATCCACAGGATAAAGGGCGTTCTCAGAGTGCCCCTGGCCCATATCGTGACGGCGGAAGGATACCACCAGAACAGGCCTCACCGAAACAGACCGACTGTCTCAAACTTCAGAACGGCTCTCCCTCTACCCTGCCCTCAGAGATGGGCCCTCCCTACGACTCATCTATCGCGCCACGTCTCTCTGAATTCAGGTTTCCCGAAGATTCACTTTTTTTGCATGACGAAATTATGCGGATATCAGGAAAGCTGACGCCCCCAGCAACTTCGTTCGAACGTTCACCGCGCGGCAACACATTAAAAAAGGTACAATACACTGACGAGAAGAGGCCAGCCGACTACCCGCTGAATCATATATCTGCCCTGTTCAACCCGCCTCACATTAATTCAGAAAGTGGCCAAGGAATCAAGGATGATGCAGCGGAGTCCCTGAGACTTCTACCTTCACCCATAATAACAAGATCCGGCACAGTCAGATTAAGAAGAAAACGCAGCGTTAGTTCGGGTTTGACAACACCTTCACCTACCACTCCTCCAAGGGGCGTGGCCCAGCCAAAGATCTCCTTGTTTCCCAAACAGCGCTCCTTTCCGCCCTTCCAGGTGCCTCGTATCGATTCGCCGCCTGTCTCAGATAACGGGGAAGACTGTCCAGCCTTACAAATCAAACCGTCGATGTCTACTACCTCGCTACCAACACCGGACAGCTCAGTTGGCCCGTCACTCGGGTCTCCTTCCCGACTCTGGACGCCCGATGGCGAAGACCAGAGAAACAAAGGGGTGGCACGAGAGACATGGGGGTGTCGTCAAGGGGATCCGGCTTCAGGCGATAAGGTCCTAATAAGTAGTGAGGGTGTCCTTCGATCTGGGCTGCTGCAAAGGTCCACCAGTGCAGTTACGTTATCCTCAGTCACTTTACAGATCGTCAGCGAAAGGATACTCCGGGAGCCCACGTTGGATGACTTCTACAGCCTTAGCGACGATGATATCGCAGAGTTTCAAGCGCCCTCACCTATACTAAATTCGTTAGAGGCGCCAGAGCCGCCTCCTAAGGATGCCGCCAAGCCCCCGTATCCAAAATCTCCCTTTCGTCGTCTCCCTGTCAGAGCACCTCGTCCAACCCCATTAGTAGACTCGTTAACCGGTGAAATGACCCCAACTTATACACCTATTGATTCTAAATTCCTTACTTTGGAGTGCTCCCTGAATGGAGCCGCGGCGACGCAAGGAGCCATATGGGCCGCTCGCATCGCAAAGAAATATCATTTCGACATGATATACGTGGTTAGCCTACGGCCTATTGTCGCAGGAAACCATTGGGATCCATCAAGACGTCCACTTGCGGATTCACCCAACATAGCAACCTTCGGCCCTCCGTCTCCAGGTTGCGCTGTGGCGGCACGTCCAAACTTGCTGATGACAGGTCGGTTGCTTGCTGGCTATGGGTTGAGCGAGGTTGCGTCGCCCTTCCAGATCGGAGCTGACGCCCACCTCAAGCGGCTCCAATCTAACGAATGGGAGGAATACAGAAATATGGCAGCAGATATTGATGAGCTATCTCAAGGATGGGCCCGATCCTTCTACGCCGACTATGTCCCTCTCCCATACTCGACCACCGCAAGAGAGTCCCGGTCAAACGATACGAGCCCCAATCGCGGCATTGTGTTCGCCGCTTACTCAAAGCGTCGTCAAAAATCGATGATCCCTAGTCAGAGATCTTCAGAGAGGCAGGTCTTTCTCAACAGACTGCTCTCTGATGCTAGGACGCTCGTTGATGCTCTGATTGAGTGGACATGATATCTAGGGCATCTGGAATTGTGTCTGTACGATGGCGTCGGTATCATCACACGTCCGGGCCCAGGCTTGGTGTCACGCCCACGAGTTACCCGTATGCCCGCAACCTATGATCGCTAACGAACCTAATGAAGACGATAAAAGGCCGCACGAACTTATGTGAAACGATTTATTACCTTATTTGCCTGAGAGCAGCCTCCTGTAATTACATAAAAACTATCCGATGTAAGCTCCCCAAGAAAATTTCTACATCCGATTTTGACTTTCCCGGGTCCATCACGTGCCCGGTTCTGGCATCGATGGCGGTCGCGGGTCGACCATATCATAAGCTCATGGAGACAAAAGGAGATGTATGCTTTGGCTACGGCGAACTCTACAAAGGACACTTAAGTGTATTTCGTGAACATCCACGCAGAATTAGCTAGATGGTCATGTATCGGTACAGCTTACATGAAAGTCTGTTACTGTACTTTAAGTGGCTTATTAAACGTACATAGCTATCGTGCGGTGCATAAGTCTCATTCCTGCCTTTGACATCGCTAGCTCACGTCGCTTTGCTGTTCAATTGACGCCATGCTACCACGTGATAAGCACCACATATTCCTTACAAAGTTAAGGCCGACGTAACCAAGTATACCATCGCTATAGTCTAAATTAGGGGCAGGTTTTAGCGGGTGGGACTTCGCTGTGGTGCCGGTGGGGCAAAGATCTTCGCCTTCAGCTTACATACGAGTTATGTAGGTACAAAGCTTGAAATCTCACATCTATCATTTTGTGTTGTCCTCTAGAGAAGACTAGTATAAGCAACTGATCCTACTCTGCCTCGGTGATTCGAATGCAATAAGTTGGAAGCTAAGGGAAAGTCTAGAATATGGTAGCACACGAACAATTTCGTTATGCTGGCGATGACGACGACCACAACAGAAGTTATCGCAGTGTTTTCTCAGACTCCCACTCATTCCCATACTTCGCATCACTGCCCCCCGAACTTAGAGCTCAGATCTGGCGAGCCACAATCCCGACACCGGGAATCAACTTCTTCAACGTGCACAGCTTCCCGGGGGACCATGCAGGCGTGAACCGCAGCGATTCGCCACCATGGCTGTACCTGGACATGCGCCGCCTCGCCATTGAGGACTCAGACGAGGAGGTTTCCGAGTACGACCCCAGCGCCTGGCAGGCCCGCAACATTATCAGACGGACCTGTCGCGAGGCGAGAGATGTGTGCGCCATTCCGCCCGACAAGAGGGCGACGGTGGTGCTCACGCGCCCTCGGTGGGGCCTCTTTATTCGTGCCGGTGATGAACAGTTGCGCCGGCTGACGCCCATGGTGGCAACAGAAGGGGACGGGAGATACTCGTCGTCTCGTGCCGACGCTGTCGTGATACGCCACATGCCTAAGGCCTCCCGCGTCATCCACGTACACGCGGACGACATCCTGAGCCTGTCGCTCGAGAACTGCAGCTTCAACTTGCCGTACGAAGAGACCTTCACGGCTAGTGCCGAGACCTGTGTTTCGAACAATGACTACGAGTCCGGCTGGGCGTACGATCCGCAGCTGACGCCGCTCCCCGTTGGCGTCGCCCGGAACCGATACTGCATCAACGTGGCACGGGGTGACAGGGAGGTCATGCACGCCGTCGCGCAGGTGGTCCCGGGTATGCTTGCGGGGACGGCGGTCGAGGCCGAGGTCGAGGCAGGGCCAGCCGAAACTAAATCTGAATCAGGCTCAGCGCCTGCTCCCAAATCCCAATCTCCGCTGCCGTCCGGAGGAGCGCCCGCCCACGACGAGCGGTGGCAGGGGGTACTCGTCATGATCGACGCGGATGCGCAGGAGATAGGCGACCCCATCCTTGCGGGGCTGGCGTCCGCGCAGGAGGTGCACCGCGACCGCTTCGGCGGCGCCTACGTGCCCCTACCGTTCGCCAGTGGCCCTATCTGGGGGGAGGACTGCTTCCCGTACCGACTGACCAGGGTTTGGCCTGACATGACCGAAACGCGTGTGCAATATCTCCGGTCCGCTCAGTTGAGATCCGCGAAGCGACTTTTGGGACTAGCATAGATAGGAACGATATGGAGATGGACAAGGGGGTGTGATTGGTGGGTAAAGAAGAGTGATAGTAGGAGAGGAAGGGAAAGAGTCCTCAGCTGGGCTACGTCTAGCGGTTGAGACTCCCAATTCAGGAGGGGAATTGTTTGGTCTTCACTCATTTCAAAGAATCAGATGCAGATGTTCTACCCAGGATAACAGACCGCGTCTTTCTTAGCTATCTCCATGTCTTTGGGAACTGGGGCGCTCCGCCTTCCGGCTCGACCGCCCGCTATGACACGCCCCTCGGCCGTGACAGCCGCCGTCATGGTGTCCACGGTGATGACAGCCGTCTATTCCACAATCTCCCCCACTGACTGTACCAGGATCCCCGAGTGGTGGTCAGGAGACTTTAGGTACTGCCGCTGGCACTGATGCTGCCAACGGAGGCTTCCCAAGCGCTGCTCCAAGGGGTAGTTCCACTGTTGGCTTGGCACGCCACGAGGTACTTGGCGACATTATCTAGATGCGTGTATTGCGTGTTAGCATCTGGATCACCGATGATGTGAAGTAGGTACTCTTCAGCATCTCTCTCAGTCCAGGGACACCATATCCGGTCACGATCTTGGCTATAGACGTCCCCGCAGTCAAGGACTGTGTAAGTCATTTGCCGCTTAGTACCGCTGGGTGGAGGACAACCCTCTCGCTGACGCTGTGAAGAAATTGGTTAGTGGGCTGACCTTAACTTCCACGGCGTTCCGACGCTCACCGGCCCTTCTGGTCCCACATCTAGAAGAACTTGCTATTAGGGAACAACTCGCGAGGGAGATTTAGGCCTCTTGCTGGGCGGACATAACCTTGAGGGTCGTTAGGCTTCCTGTATATGCCATGTATCCCGTACTCGCTAGGGTAGAATCGTTGGACGCCAGTGTCTGCAGCCGCATCTTGAATCACAACTTGGACTTCCAGAGCATTCGTGTGCTGACCACTGCATCCACATTCATCTGCGCCGAAGCCAGCGCCCCTCGTGGCACGCTGTCAATGTCTATATCCTTGAACGAGCTCCTTGGGTCTGATTGCCTGCACATGAGATCCGTATCCGGCGGAATCAAGGCGATGGTGGTATGCTGTTGCTTGTTGTTTCGTAAAAGAGCTCGGAGGATGGCGTCTCCAATTCGGACGTTTGCCCTAAATATGGCCATGTTTCTTAAGAGCCACGGCAAACCGGATGGCTGGGTCAGGTCAAAGTTTAAACGTGATGTAATATAGGAGAGTAATTAAACTGTTAAGCGCCTGAGAAGCACGTACCACGGTTTCGACTTCTGGGTCTAGTTTGCCACTGCTTCCGATGCGTATCGGGGAACTGTATGATGTCTGCTAAACTCGAGCGCGACGTTTCCATAGTCCAACGCAACCGGCTGTATTTTCAACCATCATCAGCAAGAACTGGACTGGGCGCCGCGATTTGTGAGAGATGTAAGTCTCGCGCTTAGCTGAGGACGACGGCGTACCGGGCTCCCTTCTCCGTGTGCGGCTTATGCCGGTGTATCCGTCATTGTTAGAAAAAGGGGGCACCGAACCGAAAGTGGAGATAGTATACTGTAGATTTCTACTGCTGCAATGTGACTAGAGTCATTTTCACGGCTCATACCGGAGAAAATCAAAGCTAAATATTCAACCTGAACTTCAACAGATCCCGTTTAACGATAACTCCCTTTCCTCCCCTCTAGTTCTTCCATATTTCAGGTTGCACTGATGAACCGGCCGTTCAACCACTCCCTTCTTTTCTTCGAGAGCCATACCAAAGTGTCACCAGTCAATTCAGGCTTGTCCACGAAAATTCCATGCTGCTCCTTCGGAACAACCTAGGTGAAATCGGTCAGAACATCTTTTGGATGCACAAAAATTGCGATTGAGCCCTCCCTCGTACTCTTTGGCGATAAACTCAGTAAAGTGACTAAACAGCGAATTTGGAAGTTTGATATCCGGACAACCCTTTTGGCGACATATGCGCTCCAGCGCTCGAGATGGTAAGGAGAGTGCACCTTGGCGACTTGAGAAGCGCTGCGACCAGAACACGCCTGACGAGATACACGCCTTGGACTGTAACATTCTGAATCAGTCACCTCTTTATTTGGATACGACGGAGAGTTTTGTCGAGTTATAGGGCCTCTTATGAACTACGGTAGCTGAGATAACCCGACAGGCAGGTGCTCAAAGTACATTGAGATAACGTGGTAAAGACTGAGACCGGCAGTTGGTTACTGTTAAAACTCCCACGTTGACCAGAGGTCGTCGGGGACACATTCAGTAATAGGATGGCATCGTCCAGTTATTAATCAATATGCCGAGCTTACCACCGAACCCGAGAGAGACTCTTGATGCCACTTAAGCGGCACCAGCTTCTGCGGCAGTTCCTAGAATCTCCTGCTCAATATCTGACAGGCTACTGCGAGCCATGACAGCGATCTGCGAGCACCCAGCCCCGGGGAACCTCAAAGCAATTGCACCCACCC
>QJNX01000567.1:0-13901 GCA_004155925.1 Monosporascus sp. MG133 | reverse complement strand
ATAATGATCGCATGACGGTGGGTGACTCCACCAGTGCTGGGTTCGATCCCCGGACTGGAGAGTTGCTCACAAGGTCTGCCCGGACGCATGTGGGGCAATGCGGGGTAGACCTTGGGGGTTGGCAGCTGCGCCGCAGTCGCGGCAGATGTCCTAGTGGCTTGGAGGACCAAGCCATTGGGAGGAGAGGCATAGTGTTACGGTCGGGGGTCCGTGACAGCTATGGCTCCAGTATATAAGCAGCTGTACGTACCAGAATGATTGCCATAATTGCGATCATTTCACCAATCTTTTGTCAATGCCCCGGTGGTATAACGGTAATGGTGTTAGCCGTAACAAATATCTTCTCAGTGATATTTTCTAACCCGGCCGAATCACCTAGCGGATATAAGCGTTATCACGGTCGAAGCTGATCGACAACCAGGTATTACTCTTCTTTAAAGTAAGACTTTACGGAACTAAGCTATATAATATATTTAACCATATAAGTTATTAATTAATATCGGCTGCTAAATTATAAAGTATAATATTATTTTATCCTATATTATATAATATATATTAATATCTTATATATTTTATTCAAGTTAAATAATAAAGGTTAAATTTATATTAAACCTATATTATAAAGTAACGTGCTTTGGACATATAGTAATAAAAGCACTTGTTAAATTTCTTTTTTAATTTATTTTATTTATAACTCCTTTATATTTCTTTATTTACTAAAAATAACTAAAATATTAAGATTTATATTATACGAAACAGTTTTAAATAAAGTAATGGCTAATAAGCATTATATACATTTAATATAAATGGTCTAAGTTTATAAAGATTATATAAAATAGAAACTCTGTACTTAGTACTGCCGTAAACCAGGTGTTAGCATGTATATATAGCTTGATACCTTATTAATAATACTTTACCTTGTAGAAATAAAAAATAAACGTTATAATAAGTATAACCTTTAAGCTTTTGATATAAATCGTTTTAATTATTTTTTAAAACTATAAATCGGCATATTTTATAATATATAATATAAACCCCTGTATTATATTAATACGTTTTAAACAATAATAAAGATAAAGAAAAAAATAAATTATAATATCTATTAAATAAATTAACTAGCTTGACTTAATTAATTTATGCCAGGTAAAGTGTTAGTAATAAGATATTAAGCTTTATATACATGCTAACGCATGATTTATGGTAGTACTAAGCCTATAAACGTCTTGTAATACGATGCGACCGGGAAAGATATTCCAAAAACCGCACTTATAAGCGGGCCGGATGAAAAACTAATAGGGGTCGGAGATAAGGTAATAAACAAATTTAATTACGTATATGATATTTTAATTAGTTCCAGAGCCTCGCCAAGCTCTAACGCCCCCAACCATACCAAATGTCGCCAGCTACGCTGTAGGAGCCGGAGCTCCTAAAATGCTCCGTACAATAGGCTTGGCGCCACCTAAAGCACGTTATCCCAAGCTGAATTCGAACCAGCTTTTTATCGCAAGCTAAAGGTTGCCCAAGCTTGCTGCACGCGCGCGAAAAAGATACCCAAGCTCGTAACCACTCAGCGATTAAGACCTTAACAAATTATAATTTTCGAAAATTAATAAGTATTTTTCAAGTTTATTAAACAAATAAAATACGTTTCGAAGTTAAATAAAAAAAGGTATTAAATATATAAATTAATTAAGTAGTCTCTTAATAACCGTTATACATACCTTTAATAATACCTTTTTTTATAACATTTAATTAGCGAAATTTTAATGCGTTTATTATATAATATAGGTTAAAGTTCTTTTTTTTAAAAAGAATATTAAGCTTTAAAAGTTTCCGAATTAAGTATGAAAATTATATTTATAACGTAAGAACTTGGATCATAATGATTAATAATAAGAAGATATATATAAGTAATATAATATATTATTAAAATTAAAAAGAAATATTTTATACTTATATTATTTATTAAAATCTAAAAAAGGGGTTATATAATAAAGTGGCTTTAAACTTTTATGTTATAATATACTATTAAATATAAAAGCTATGGTTTTTAAAGCCGATATTATTTTATTAAAACCGCTCGACTAAAAAATGCAATTTGTTTAAAATTATAATATTAAGAATATAACATTATTATTAATTTAAGTTGATTTTATAACTAATTTAATCTTCTTAACGCAATTTATATTTATTAATATTTAACTCTTTAATACATGCGGTTACATATTATTAGCTATTAGGATATAATTAATATCTAGTTAAGAGATAAAATAAAGAAGTATAAATAATGTTAATATTTGTTTAAATTTAACGTCTTTATTTATAAAACATTTTTATACATAATAGGACTGCGTTAAGCCCTATTATAGCGCCGAATCTTCGTCGGCGCCGACTTGTTAGGAATGGGTAATGCGAGCGTAGCGTTAGTTAGTTTCCTCTATAACGTAATATTTTAGTTTTCCTGTATTTTCTTAAATTAAATAATAAAACCATTTTAAGCTAAATTCTTTTATTCGTATAGATTAAGCTTTTTATATGTTGCCAAACTTATAATTAAGGAATTAAAGAACATTTGAAATTAAAGAGAACTATTATCAAACTTTCTTTTTAAAGCTTAATATAGGGCTTTTATAACTAAAAACGCATAAGGGTTATTAAACGTAGTAATAAAAGTCTTAAACCTGTTTTTAGCTGTTTTAAAGTAGCCTCCAAGTATTTCGTTTAAATATTAATATAATATAAATAAGACGTTAACGGATGTAATCGCGGAACTTAAAAGCGGATTCATAGTTTAATAAAAGATTTTAGATCGATTATAAATTTAAACAACGGGCTTTTTAAAGAAGGTTTTTATTTTTTTAATAAAGGAATTCGGAATTTAAGCAGCTTTTATTTCCGAAGTAATTTAGATACCAAAGTTAGCATTCGGATCTAAGCGAAGGTTATTATTATAGTTAAAGAAATGTAATAATACTAAGCGAAATCTTTTTAATTAACACGTTTTTATAAGTTATAAGTTAATAATAAATATTAATTTCTTAAAACGGGTTAAAACTAATGCCATATTATATATTAAAAGTTAAAGAGTAATACATAACGTAAAACTATTAAAAATTATATTACTGGAAGCTTAAATAAACATTATAACTTTGCGACTTTCTTTAAAAGGTTTTATAAATAATATAACGTTCGGTACTGGAAAGAAAACGGCCGAATGGTTTAAAAATTTAAAGTAGGTTAATACTACGATATTTTCATTTTATATCTAATATTAAATATGATATTACTTAGCAAGGAAAATAATATGTGGTTTATAATAACGAAACTTACGATTTTAAAGCAAGTTTATTATTAAAAATGTATTTCATTATGAATATTTACAATTTAGTTTACGAATTATACTATTAAAAAAATAAAGTTTTAAATATTATAAAATGTTTTAAAAAATTACGGTAATAAAAAGAGATTAATAATTTTCTAACTGTTTATACCGATATTAAGAAAGTTATAACCGATCTGAACGGCGATATATATATTTTAAACATTATAACATTAGGACGATAAGGGTACGATATCCGAATTTCGTTTCTTATATTTAAGTAAAGCGTACAATAATTTCTTTTAAAATGAAAGGATGCCTATCAGGGGAAGAGTTTATATTTACGTTATGGCTGCGTTTATAATAAACTTAATTACTGCCCTCATTTGCTAGAGAAACGGTTATAAAATGGAACTTTTAAAAAAAAGAAAATTCTGATCCAAAGAAGTCCGAATCGAAAGAGGGAAAGAGAAATGAATAATTTCTAAATATTACTTGCCTCATTAAAATCAGGCCCTATTTTTAAAGTTGTGGCTGCGCCTGCGGCGCAGCAGTGGCTAGGGCTTTCTAAGAGCTGTAGCTCTAAGTACCGACCCATAAAAGACCTATAAAAGACCCACAGAAATCATAAACCTCAAAAATAGGGCCTGATATCAAGTTATGATTTTTCGGGTACGTTTAACACATTTCTATACAAATTTTCTAAAATTTATCTTAAAAACTGGCAAATATAACAATAATAAAAATATATGGAAAATAATAAAAATCGCCGTTGTATATAGCTTTAAAAGGGCTTTTCAGCCATATATATAATTCCTATCGGGGCTAATTTGGTAGAAATATAAAGGAAATAAGTTAAAAATTACGATTAGTACATTTCCCTTAACCGTAACGCCCTTATGGCTACGATAACGTAATTACCGCGTACATTATTTCGTTATGGGCCTTCTAAGGGTAACTTAATAAAAAAAGAACCCGTCCAATTATTCTTTTGTCCGTACGGGTTATAATTATTACGTCGCAGCTATAAAAACGTTCCGGTTAATCAAGTCCGAGACCTTTTTAGGATTACAACGTAACAACCATAATCCGTACGACCGAAAAAATTGATATACAGACTTCTCCTATATAAAATATACTTGGGAAACCCGGTACACGATAATACGACCGGTAATTATGCTGTCGCAGCCATAAGGCCGTTACGGTTGCTCATTTCCCAGATTTAAACTTAACTATATTAGCTATAATTACCACCTAAAAGAATTGAAAAAAATTCCTATATATGTATTAGCTTGTTCATGACGCGTATATAAAGTTTCATATTTATCGGACGTAAATTGGTTACAAAATAATTTCTTTTTATATAAAAAATAGTTATATTCGAATAAATGGAAGGAATTAGGAGGAAATTCGACGATTTTGGTAGCAAGGTGCCAAACGAAACCTCTGTTCGCACAACTTGAACTTAGGCCTCGCTGGCTCGTTACGGGAATTTGGGATTTGATTGGTTAATTTTTAACGTGATATAATAGTATATTAGAAAAAAACGAGCCAGCGAGGCCTGAGCTAGCTGAGGTAAAATATTACTCGGTTTAAAGGCGAAAGGTAATTTAGGCGAAAATATAAATCATAAAGTAAATTTTAAGCGGTATTTTATTTATTATAAACACTTTAATTATTTAAAAGAAATCGATAATAATATTCCTTGGTTAAAGATTTAAATATTAAATATTAATAAATAAAATATTTATAAAACGTTTTAAATTACCGTATATTTTAATTACAGTATGCAGATTGAAAAGATTAAAAAATAACCTGATTTTATCGAAAAGAAAATAACGTACAGAAGAAATTTACAAGAACGAGTTTAACTTTAAAACTTTTACGTATATAATCGATAGCTTAAATTATTTCTTACTTTTTAAATCTTTTTATAATAAAACGTTATAACGTTATTTATTATATCTAAGAATACTGTTTAACAATAGGAATAATTACCTTAGCTAGCTTAGGCCTTGCTGGCTCTTTAAATGTATTATTGTATTACGTTAAAGATTAACCAATCAAATCCCAAATCCCGGTAACGAGCCAGCAACGCCTGAGTTAAGGTTATGCAAGATAGCGGTCCGTTTTGCACATCGTTAACGAAAATCGCCAAATTTCCTTTTATTTCTTTCCTAAATTTAAAATTTAAATAAAAAGAAATAATTAGGCAGCCAAGTTCAGCCCGATAAGTCTGATATTTTGTATATGTGTCGAATATAAGCTAAAGTATATATAGGAATTTTTCCCATTTTCTTAGAAAACAATTTCAGCCAATATGGCTAAGTTTAGGCCTGGGAAATGGACGACCGTAACGGTCTTATGGCTGCGACAGCACAAATATCGGTCGCATTATCGTATACCGGGTTTCCAAGTATATTTTATATGGGAAAAGCCCGTATATCAATTCTTTCGGCCGTACGGGTTGTGGTTGTTATGTCGCAGCCCAAGAAGGTCCCCGACTTAATTGACCGGAAAGCCCTCCTTGTTACGACGTAACAGTTACAATCCGTAGGGACAAAAAATAGCTGGACGGGCTTTTCCCATACTGAGTTACCCTGGGAAGACCCATGGCGAAATGATGCATGCGGTAGTTACGTTGTCGCAGCTATAAGGGCGTTACGGTTTGGGGGGTGGGGGAGGGGGGGAGTATGTAAAACGAGAATTTTAACTTAGATTTTTAATATCTCTGCCAAACCAGTTCCGATTGGAAAGCTATATATATGGTTAGGAAGCCCTTTTGAGGCTATATATAATAGGTTTTTTTTTATTAATTTCCATCTATTTCTATTGTTGTCAGATTTCCGGAATTCTATATGGCGATGTGTAAAACGAAGCCAAAAAATCACAACTTGATATCAGGCCCGGTTTTTAAGGTTTGTGATTTCTATGAGTTCTTTATGGGTCTTTTATAGGTCGGTACTTAGGGCTACAGCTTTTAGAAAGCCCTAGCCACAATTGCGCCGGAGGCGCAGCCATAACCTCAAAAATATGGCCTGATTTTAATAAGGTAAAGAAATATTACGTTATATGAAAGTTTAAAAGAAGAAATATAATAGTTGCAAAAGCCGCGTAAAAGTAATTTACGAAATAAAAAAAATTTAAACAACCGTATTTAAAATCGAATTATGGTAAATAAAACCCATAAAAGGCTTCGGATTAAAAGCGTAATAATGTTCGATAATATTAGCCGATAATGATAACGAGCTAGAATTAAAAGGAAGTTTAATAAATATAAAGTTTTCGTTAAAGTTAAGGATTTTTCAGCATTTTTTTTATAAAGAATTTAAAAAAACCTTATTATCTAACCGTTTTAAAGTTAATTATAACATATTATTATGCCGTAACAAAAAAATGTAACCGTTGTCAGTACCGTAAGAACATTTATATAATATATTCCAGGATAATTATTAACGTTAAAAAACGTTTTAACAGAAAAATTAAATAAAGAGTACTTTTACGGAAAATAAGTTTTTAGTAAGGGCTCGGTATTATTAATAAAGTCTTTAAAAGTTCATTATATTTTTATCACGATTATTAAACATTAATTGTTATAATTAGAAATACTTATAATATGTTTACTAATTTTAAAAACATTAAGAAACTTAAATTACATAAAATAACTTATAAAAATAAACGTTTATATAGCATAATACAAGATTAAAAATAAGAAAAGATTAAAAGAAAACCCGTTTTAGTTACGTTTTAAGTTAGAAAAACAATTAAAAATAATCTGTGGGTTATATAATATCTTTGCGGCGTTCTAATATTCGGTTAATAAAATATTAAAAGGGGGTTTAAATAGTTTCTTTTAAATGTATAAAAATAATATTTTTACTTCTTTTTAAGATTTAATAAGTAATATATGCCGAAAATAAAACGGAAATTAAACAGTTTAGAAAAGAAAGTGGTTTAATTTTATAATATTTCAATATAAGTTCTTTATTAAATTAACGAGATATGTACGGTTTATTTTAAAGACGACAGGGTAAATATCGATAGATCGTAAAACATTATCAGTGATCTAGATATAGAAAGTTTTTAAAAAGCTTGAAAAAACACTATGTTTATTAAGTTTCGTTAATTTTAACCATGATTTTATAAATCGTTATACAGAATTTACGGCCCCTTGAATCGTCCTAATCCGAAAAATAATTCCGTTACGTTAACGAAAGGAAACAAACTGTGAAAAAATTAAAAGAAATTTTATATCAGCGCCGGTTTTTCAGTAATAGAATGTTAAAGAAATTATAATAATAAAGTTGGATTTCTTGAGGCAAATATAAAAGCAATGGTTATTTTAAGCAGATAAAAAATACGGCGTTTAATTATTTCTTATATAAAAAGAGTAAACGTTAAAAAATCTAATTATCGAGTTTTAAGGAAGCAATTTTAATCATGATTAATTTTTGTAAAACGATTAAAATATAGAATTCCGCATTGTAATAGTATAGTTTAAAATAACTATTAAATACAAAAATTAAAATACTTTTAATTATATGAAATTAATTAAATATTAATCAAATAATTTCAAAATAGTTTACGGTTTAATATATATTTAAAATTTTATACCGGCGGTTTTAATATTCGAACCAGTACATCTTTAGGTAGAAGATAGGATATGCTTACATCAAATACGGATAATAAGAAAGCCGGTTCTTGATTTTAATTATTAAAAGGTAAATAGCTTTTATATTATTTACGAAACATAACAGTAACGTAAACGGACCGTTAGGAGTTTATATTATGAATGTTTTAAGATCCTAAAACTTAACGTTAAAATATAATAAAAGTTATATTTATACTATTGGAATTATGACAGAAACGGAAAGGTAATTTCTTAACAGAATTAAAATCAATTATGTTTTCTATGAAATGCTTAGTAAATATTAAAAGTATTTTTTAATCCTATAAACAATTATAAATCCCAGAGTTATAATTTTTTAAACCGCCTTAATTTATAAGTCCTGTATTTCTTATAAAAAAGATAGTTAAGTAAAAAGGTTCCGATAACAGTATTTACGAGAAACTTAGTTTAACTATGAATTTATTTATAATTAAATAGATTTAAAAAGTTTAAAACGTAGACGGTTATAAAAAAATAAAAAAGAGTAACAGGGTCATTAAAACCGTTAACGATTTCCAAAAGATTTTATACCAAGGTTTTAATAAATTTTAGAACTAACTTAAATGCCGCTGTTAAATACGATACACGTTTCTTAATAGTTTTAATAAAATATTGATTTAAAAAAATTACCTTAGAAGTAATATTTGTGATATATATAATAACTTGTACCGAGATATATATAAATATCTACTAACAGGTTTAAGACTTTTTTAAAACTCTTTGAAAATAATAAAAGAACTAATATAATTTGGAAATTCTTGGAAAGTGTGACGGCTGACTGGCTTAACCAACTATTAAACCCTAATCGTACGGTTTATATTAGCAATAAAACTGTAGGAATTTAAGCAATAAATTAAAAATATAATTGCGTCTGGTAATAATAAATATTAAAAGTAATTTACGTAACCGAGTTATATTATAAATTGGTACTATTTAGATTATAGGAAAATAACGAACGTATATATATTACTTTTGGCTTAACTGGTTCGATTTAACTTTAATTTCTTTTTAATGGTTAAATCCTTTTAAACCTTTTAAGCTATCTCGAACCGTCGCCCGGTTCGACTGGTTCGACGTACCAAATCCCCTTAAGTCCATTTAGGCCTTTCGAATTTATCGAGCCCATTACGTAACCTTAGGCCCATATCGGAAATTCGTCCCATAACTTTTAACCGTTTATTATTAAGCCAAAACCTTTAGTTATAATACGATTTCCTTTTTCCAGGATTTTTACTTTTAAAGATCGATTATTTATCGCATTTATTTAATAAATAGCTTTCCTTTTTTTATCTTATTTTTAGATTATTTTACTCGTTATATCCAACCGTATTAAAAAATAAAAATTTCGCAAACGTAATAACGTTTTAATTTTAACATATCCGCGTTTTTTTATTCGCATTATAAACGTAAAAAGAAAATTTACAAAGCTTATTTTAATTCTGGAAAATATATTCGTTACTTTAAACATAACGGTCTTTATAATCTATTTAAACCTTCTGAAATTAAATATAACCGTTTAATTCCGGAAAAAAATCGTTTCGAATTTTAAAAACGTTTTATTAAAGAAAAATTATTTTCCGTTCAATAACGTTTTAATAAATTACAACGGCATTTTAACGAATTATTTAATCGTTTAACCCGACTGCGTAATTAAAAAAAACTTTTTCGTAAACGGAAAATCGAAATATTACGTAAAAATATTAAAAATACGAAAGTAATAAAAGAATTCGAACGTTTAAAAAAAATTTAACGTAAGTTAAAGGCCGAAATTATTTTATTTTTTCGTACCGCGAATGCAATTAACTAATCCGACTTAAATAATGTAAACTAGAACTTTTTTACCTTTAACGTTTCCGGTATCGTTAGTAAAAACTTTTTAATAAATACTAAACTTCCGTAAAATTCTCCGCAAATTCCCATATATTTTCTGACTTTAAATAATCTTTTTACTTAACTAAGTATTATTTTTTACCATTTTCCCTCCTAATATCAAAAATTTTCTCGATCTTTTACATTAATACGTTCTTTATTACCTTTTCTTTTTATTCCGTATTAACTTAAATTATATCTACTATTAATTTTAATAAGGAAATATAAAAAACAAAATAAAACTTAACTTTAAGGGATAACTCCAACTGGTAATTATTTTTTAAAATTTTCTTTACGACCTTATAGGGTCCGATATACTTAAAATCGAAGTTTTTATTAAATAGTTTTTTTAAAATATTTTTGGTAACTAAGTAAACCTTTTTCCCGTTTTAAAAAATTAATTTTTTTCCCTTTTTTAATTATAATATTTTTATATTTAAATACGTACGAATTTAAATTTTGTTTTTATTTTTATATATAAGTATCTAAATTATTTTAAAATAAAAATAGCTTTAATATTTATTAATCCCTTTTTTATAAATCTAGGTATACCTTTAATATAAAACCGAAGTTAACGTTAATTAATATTATTTTAATACTTTCGTAATAATTCGTATTATAAACTAACTAAGTTATTAATAATTTTTTAACCTAATTATTTTGTTCGTAATTAATATAATACCGTAAGTAAGTTTCGAATATTTAATTTATTCTTTTTATTTGGCTATCCGTTTATGGTTTAAAAGCGTTAAAAAACTTATAATTTAAGCTTAATGATACCATAAAACCTTATCAAAATTTAAAAATAAACGTAATATTTTTATCTAATACGATTTCCATTAAAAGCCCGTATACGTTAATAAAATATTTTAAAAAAACGTACGTTAATTATTTTACATTTATATATTCGTTAAATAATAAAAAATAAGAAAACGTTATAAATCGATCTACGATTATAAAAATGCTATCGTAATATACGCCTATTGCTAAATCCTTTAATAATAATAATTTGGTAATAAAATCGAAAATAATTAAATCCTATAATCGTTTTACGATTAGTAATAATTATAATTTTCCGTATAATTTATAACGTCGTACCTTAATTTTATTATATAGGTCGTATCCTTACAAAATTTCTTTTATTGTTAACTTTATTTTGGAAAAATAATATGTACGTTATAACCGTTTTAAAGTTTTATAAACTTTAAGATATCCGTATAACTAATATTTGTATATTTCGCCTATTAACTTTTCCTAATACTTTTTTAACATTTAGGTTTTATCGGTTTTCTTTTATTAATTAATTATTATATTATTAAATTTATTAATATAAATTAAGCGTTATTTTTCTAATTTTCGCAATTTATCGTAATCTTATATATCTTTTTTTTATTAGGTTTAATACTTAATATAAAATTTTAAGGTTTTCTTTTTTTAGGTTTAATCGGTTATTAAAAACGTTTACTTTATTATTTTCTAACTTTTTTTTATAAATAATAACGAAATTATCGTCCGGTTAGCTTTCGGATAGTAATAAACCGGGTAAGATTTTTATAATCTATATACATCTTAATTTAATATAAGTTTCCCTTCAGGTAATATTTAAATTCCTTAAAAGTATTAATAATAATAAGGAATTTTTTATCCGGAATAATGTAATTTAATTCGCCTCCTTTTAACTTGTAAAAATAAAACGTAATAGGGTATAAATTATTTTAATTATCTTTATATCTGATGATTATACCTAATATATAATCCGAAATATCGGTTTTTAACTTTACGGAACGATTTAAGTGGTATATAATTAATACTAGCTCGCTAATAATCGCATTTTTAATTGTTTAAAAAACTTTTTTATTTCGGTTATTTATTAAAATTTAGTTTTTTTTAATTAGGTTAAATAAAAATATCGCGATTTTATTAAAATTACGAATAAACTTCTGGTAATAATTAACGAATTTAAAAAAAAATTTAAATCTCGGTAATTATAATAAATACTTTTTATTTTTAAACCGTTATTATTTTTTTAAAGTTTATTTTAATATATCCCGAAATAATAATATATCTTAAATACGGTACTTTTTATTTATAAAACTTATTTTTTTCGGCGTTAATTAAAAAATTAACGTTTTATAAAACCTAAAGAACCTTATGGACGTATTTTTGATGTTCCTTTTCCGAATTTAAATAAATAAAAATATTATCGAAATAACAGATAATAAATATATCGGAATATTTACGTAATATATAATTAACCATTTTTTAGAACGTTACGGGTACGTTAATAAACTTAAACGATATTATTAAATATTCGTATAACCCGTACTTAATTTTAAAAGCTATTTTTTATTCGTTTCTTATTTTAATACGAATTAAATTATATCTGTTTCGTAAATTTAAGGTAATAAATTATTTAATTCCGTAAAAACGATTTTTTATTTTAATAATTAAGGGTAAAAATATACGATCTTTAACCGTAAGATCGTTTAATTATCGATTATCGATAATCGATTATTAATTATAATTTTTTTTTAATACGAAAAACATAAAATACCTTATTAATAATTTAAACCCTTTAATATACTTTTTACGTAACTTATCTTTAAAATACTTTCTTAATACGTATAATTCTTATTAATTTAGGTTATATATAAAATAAAAAATAATCGTTTTATTATCCTTTAGGATTATTTCGTAGTTTTATTTATTATATTTTAGTAATTTTATCTCGACTTATTTCTTAAGAAATCTTTCGTATTTATAATATTATAATAATATTTTAATTATTCCTTTTAGTTTTTAAGGTTAATGTTATAAATCGTCGTTTATTTCGTATAACCGTATTCTAATTACAATAATAACGCGTCGTATATATTTACCTTGCCCTTTTTTGATATATATCGTATTCCTTTAAGTAATAAAGTTTTTCTCGTATCCTTATACCTATATTTGTTATTATCGTCGTTAGTTAAACAAAAAAAAAATTTTAAGTCGTTTTTATTAATGGAAAATAAAATAAACTTTACTTAATTAATTTTTTAATCGATTAAAAGGTTATATTAATGTAACCATTTTCTGCCGAAAATTATATCGTAATTCCGGCTTAAAATAAGATCGAAATTAATAACCTATTTTCGTTCTTAAATATAAATTTCGAAATAATTAATTTCGCAATTAACTTATCCGTTATTATAAATAAATTTAATACCTTTTATATTTTTAACCTTATAAAATTCGGTTTTATTTTTCCATAATAAACGTAATTTATTAATTACCTCCGGTTTGATATAATTCGGATCGGTTCCGTAATTTATTATAACGGTATACCATTTTTTCTTAATTTATATTTTAATTATAATAAGAAAAACTTTTATTTTTTTTATTATCGTATATAAAACTTTTTTAAACGATATATATTAACTTTTTTTATTTTTACCAACTTATAACTCCCTTATAAATAACCTTTTTTAAGGGTTTTATTTATAATTACTTTAATTATTTTTTTGTCGGCGTAATTAAACTTTTAACTTAAAAATCTTTTTCTGATATTATTTTATTTAATTCGTTAAGTTAATAATTTATTTTTTAAAAGTTTCCGCCTTTTTTAACCAATTTATTACTATAGCCCGCTTCTTATTTATTATTATTACTAATTAATCCTAATATCCTGAAAGTTCTTAATACTGGGCATAATACTAGGCCATTTTTATTAAACGTTTTTCGATTTCTTTCCTTATTCTTTCTTTTTTTTCAGGATTATTAATATAAACGCGTCGGAAATATAAATTATTTACCTTTTTCCGTTAAACCTTTATTATTATTTAATGCAAGGTTGATATAAGTTCAAGCCTTATTTTCCAGGCTGAGCTAAATACACAAAAAATTATTACATATATAATCCATATGATAGATACTATACCCAGTATCTTCGAACACGATAACTGATCAATGGTCTTCACGGTTAAGATAGATTATATACCTCAGTCCCATAGAACCTCACTCTGAAGCAGAACCTCACTCTGAAGCAGAACCTCACTGTGCAGC
>QJNX01000566.1:0-14406 GCA_004155925.1 Monosporascus sp. MG133 | reverse complement strand
GCAGACGGGTGCGCGTCCGATCTGGTGAGGGTGAGTGTGTAGGTGAGTGTGTGGGTGAGGGTGAGTGTGTAGGTGAGTGTGTAGGTGGGTGAGTGAGCGTGTGGTAAGGGCGGGGGGTCGGCTTACGTTGAGATCGCATTCCCAGCAGCTCCTGGTGATTTTTCGCGTCTAGGCGTGTGGTTAGCTGGTGGCTTCAAAGCGAATTTCGCCCTTTTCTTTTTCTAAAAGGGGCGGATGTACGTCTCGGGCGGGGGGGTTAGGATGAGGGGATAGGGTCTCGCCGCATACATCTCCAGAGGATGATCGAAAGCAACGCAGAACTTTTGCTCGTCTACGGGGCCTGCTCTCGCCCATCCCCACATGAACCCGGGGACATCTAGGACGCGGTGTGCATATGTCAGGACTTGGGAAGATGAAGACATGTCGAGGAATTCGGATCGGGTCCGCTCATCAAGGCGGGTTCCGCCGAACTCCTTCCCCGTCTCCTTTCCTGCCGGCGGCTTTCAGGTTGCAGTCTATACAGTAACCTATCCGTACCTTGACTTTGGGCTGCTCGAAGGGTGCCAGCTCGTGGACTATCAGGCTGTTCGCGCCGGCGCCGGCATCGTCGTCGGCGACGATGTGCACGTGCTGGGCGCCCGCCGCCGCCAGCTCCTCCCGGTTCGGCACCTGATAGCAGGCCTCGCACCACCACTGGTCGCAGCTAAAGCAGTAACGTTCCCGGATACACTCCAGACACCTCGGCACGAACCGGGCCCTCCCCCCCTCGCCATCCTCCCCGTCGCCTCCCTCGGACCCGACCGCCCGCGGGCACGTGGCCGACCGCAGGGTCGCCGAGTGCAGCGGCACCGGCGACAGCAGCGGCAGCGTCTCGGCGGGGCTCTCGCCGTACACCGTGAAGCCCTCGGGCGCGGAGCCGCACGACGCGCAGCCGCCGACGGCGAACGTCGCCACGGCCCAGGGGCTCCGGACCGTCCCGGAGCCGCCGTCACCGCCCGGGACCCTCCCGAAGGCGGGCGAGTTCTGGTGGCACGGCGCCGTGCACAGGACGGCGTCGAAGCGGATTACCCCGCGGCAGTCGAGCAGGGCCTCGGCCCAGCGGTCGCCGACGGCCCTGCCGAGCACGCGGCCGCGCTTGTGATACCAGTCGTCGCCCTCGGCGCGCATCGACTCCTTCAGGGCGTGCTGCGACCTGTGGTTCCAGCCGGCGCCGACACTCGCGCCCGCGACCGCACCCCCGCCGGCCGAACCCCGCGGGGATGACGACGACGACGAGGGTACGGCCGCGTCCTTCTTCCCGAACACGTAGAGGGCGTGCAGGCGCGGCGTGCCCTCGGGCCGCGTCGGGCGGCAGGCGTAGCGCAGCGACTGCATGAGCTTCTGCTCGTTGAGGTTCCTCACCTCGCGGATGGAGAGGACGCGCACGCGGAAGCCCGGGTCGACGAGGATGTCGTGGACGAGCTCGGCGGTGACGGAGAGCCCGTCGAGCACGAGCGTCCGCACGTCGCGCAGGACGTCCTTGCCGCGGCGCGAGCGCAGGTTCTGGAAGATGCCCCGCAGCGGCCCCGAGTAGAAGTCGTCCTCGCTCAGGTTCTCGTCCACCTGCACGTTGCGCCACACCTCGCCGCCGCGGTCGACGGGGCCATCGCGGTTGTCGAACCGCGCCGCCCGCACGCGCGTCAAGTCGAGGTGGCGGAACGCGCCGGGGGTCTCGTGCACGAGGTGGCGGAACGCGCGGGAGGTCGCGGCGAGGTTCAGGAGTGCCGAGACGGGCAGGTAGGGGAGCGTCTGGCGCAGGACGACGGTGTTGGACAGGAGATCAAGCAGGGTCGTCGTCGTCGTCGTTATCGTTGTCTTCTCGACTTCGTGGCTATCGGACCGGGCGCGCGTGTGCTGTTGCTCGACGTCCCTGGGGTCCATCACATGCAGAGACCAGCTGCGACGGGCGAGTGATCACCGGGATAAGAGGACAAGGTGCACAGTATATAAGTTCTAGGAGGCAGAGGCGCAAACAGGCTGGTAGAGTCTTATGATGCTGGATCCGTACGAGATGTTTCGGATCAGAGCCCAGCCCTTCTCTATTCCTTTTTGAATGATATACAGCTCTCCTGTTAAATGAAGGAAGTGGATAGTTAGGAGACGAGTTCTGAATAGGGAGACTGGTTGTATTATCAGCACACACACCAAGCCCGCACGCACGCTTCGTAAGAGGAATTATTAATTACTATGTAGTCCATGGGGATACACATGTCCGGTCCGTGGTGGGTAGACGGGAGGCGGGTGCAACGAGGGTCTCCTGATCCCTGCGCATCTCGCGGCGGTGAGATGCGGGATGATTTCTCGTTTCCTATTCAGGAGTTAAGCAAAGGCAGGCTCGCTTTTCTATTGGGCGGATCAACGACTGCCAGGTCGAATAATTGGGCTCTTCGCTTGGCCCTGCTATAATTGGGTCGAGGCTTCGACATGGGGGGTTCTGCTGCTGACTTGGCAGCGCGGGTCGTGGACTCGTGGTGGTTGGACGAGGATCGGAAGCGTCGCATCGGCGTTCCAGCACAACTCCGTGCCCCCCCCCAGTCTGTCTCTTATCGAGTCTACTATCGACGATCAGTCTGATGAGTTTTTGCTTGGCTTGCTTGGTCTAATAAACCGTTCATCGGGCTCGCGGCTCGCGGCCAAGCAAATAGTCAACTACGCTTTCATATGGCGGCCCAGGCTATGGCGATATGTATAAAGACGGATCAGTAGTTTTGCTAGCGCCGGCTCTGTCGTCTCACAGATGGTGTCATTATAGTACGACGCTAACATGGAGGAGACGCTGAGACATCCGTTAGGGTGGTCTCATCGTTTCTCATTTTATTAGTTTTGCGATTGGACAGCCAAGCTGACGGTACTCTACCTCAACCCTGGGCGCAATATCTCCGTTTTAGCCGTTGCTCGAGGTCCCCGGTCTACGGGTCTAGACTCCCCTTTTCTGTTGCCTACTTAGTAGCTTCTACATACGTTGCTATGCTTTCTCCGCATCCTACCTCGCATCTTACCTCCTTGTACCGGGTGGAAATGGTGTTCAGTAAGATCGATACAGCGACACAGCTTATCATCCAAAGGCCCTCTTGGCAGTCTCGATACTTCAGCATGTTGTCATCCACACACACACATACACGTTCAAGAACATCCACGGGCTTTTCTCATGTAAGGGAGAGGGCTCCTCCTTTATCTGGCAAATGAAGGGCATGGGGCCGAGGTTGCTCTATAACCATCTATTGCGCCACGTGTATGCGTAGAAGCATGAAGTGATTGCGGGGGCCTCCCTGTACTTGGTGGTACTGTTTGTTCCCTACCCCGCATATAACAACTAACACTGGGTACTTCTTCGTAAGGAACCACGAGGGCATCTACGACTGGGTGCAAGGGAACGGCATGAAAAAGGTTGCTACTTTGCGACAACAATGCTGTTGGAAAACGCATACATAAGTAGGGAGTGGAATTAACGAGACGAATGCTCACTGTGACCTGGAAAGCTGCATCACTACTCTATATACTAGCAAGTTCACAGCCGGGTCGCCCTGGTGTTCGATGAGACGTAAGTGTCAGGGCACTGACCTACATACGTAGATATTGCGAAATACTACAAGCATATCCTTTGTATCCCCATCGCAGTAGACTTGCAGTCCGCCTGAGTATTGCTAGACGAAGTAGGTAACCCGAATATAGAAGACGAAAGGAAGGGGGGGCAGAGCGGAGCGGAGAGGGGAAAGGAGGTCGGCGCTCGGTATGTCCGTTAGATGGCCCTCCCGATTCCCCTCCCCACATTTCCCGCCCCCACCCGTCCGCTCCTCTATGGGACAGGCCTCAGGACGTGCGTCATCGTCGTCGAATCTCGAGGAAGGAGCTGACACATCACAAGTGGCCAACGCGTTTTCTTGGTGCCTTCGTGAATATTTTTTTATGTCCCAGCCAACAACATTATAGATATGGACAGCATCCTTATACGGTAGGTTTTACCACCTTTCATCTCCTCTGTATACACTGTCCTTAGCGACTCGGTTGCCACCCCAACCTTCCTACTCTATTCTTTACATCCTTAGTTCTTCGCACCGACTTGCCAAGCTGGGATCCCCCTGTCGGCGACAACGTCACAGCGCGACAACGAATGATCGAACGATTGTGAACGGTAGCACGGCTGTATTGCGCAATGGCTGGAGAAGTCGCACTCAGATGGTCCGATTCGTTCAGGGTCGCATTCCCGTCCGAGTATTCGCCCAAAAGTCTGAAAGGAGACAAGATCATACTCCCTCAATCCGCCCTCGAGCAACTCCTCGCCGCCTCTACTTCCTCGTCGGCTTCGGCACTGAACACGTCTGCTCATAATCCGTACACCTCTTCTCGTCCCCAGCATGCCTACTACAGCGACTCTCAACAGCAGCTTCCCCATCCGCTCATGTTCCGACTCGTCAACCCCCAGAACGGAAACTTCGTATACGCGGGAATTCGAGAGTTCTCGGCCGAAGAGGGGAAGGTTTTACTAAGTCCATACCTGATGGAAGCATTAGGCATACGAGATGGCGACCACACAGAGCATACGAATGGTTCGGGTCCGGTCTCCGCCGACGCGACCGACTCCGACACGACCGAGGACCGTCCCGCGCCGCGCATTACCGTGCACGCGAGGCAGCTTCCGAAGGGGACCTACGTCCGACTGCGACCGCTCGAAGCCGGCTACGACCCCGACGACTGGAAGTCGCTACTCGAGAGGCAGCTACGGGAGAGCTATACGACGCTCACGAGCGGCGCATTCTTGTCGGTTCGAGGGGTCAGGGGGGAGACTTTCCGGTTTGTGATCGACCAGTTCCGGCCCGAGGGAGAGGGCATATGCGTCGTCGATACGGATCTGGAAGTCGATATCGAAGCTCTTAACGAGGAGCAGGCCAGGGAGACCATGCGACAGATCATGTCCAAGGCCAAGAAGGCCCCGGGCACGGCAGGCGGGAGCTCGGTCGGGCACGAGCTCAACATCTGGAAGGCGGCCGAGGGCCAGGTCATGCCCGGCGACTACGTGGACTACGAGCTGCGGGCCTGGCCCCGCTCGCGCTCCGTCGAGATCGAACTGAGCGGTTTGAGCGACGACTACTCGGTCGACCTGTTCGCGACCCCCAGGTCCTCTCGCCAGCGAGCATCGCCTCGCGAGTCCGAGCACGTGTTCGGGGTCTTTAAAAATAACGAGGATGGTTGCAAGAGAATAAGTATCCGGCCGACGAGCGCCGAGATCGAAGATGCCGAGAGCATCCTAATCTCCGTTCACGGGTACCTGCCCGACGGCGAGACCCCCGGCGGCGACGCCGCTCCGTGTCCCTTCAAGCTGCGCGTCAGGGCCGGGGCGGACGATGCTTCTACGACCGCCGACAAGGCCAGCACATCTCCGGACGCGGGCCGCGAGGAGAGATCCCCGGACGAAGAGCAGTGCCCGAACTGCCGTCAGTGGGTCCCTAGACGGACCATGATCCTGCACGAGAACTTCTGCCGCCGGAACAACGTCGCGTGCCCGCACTGCGCCAACGTGTTCCAGAAGAACTCGGAAGAATGGCGGCAGCACTGGCATTGCCCCCACGACGACGCCTACGGCTCTTCGGACAAGGCCAGGACCAAGCACGACCGCATCTACCACACGGAGCATCGATGTCCGTCCTGCCCGTTCGCGACAAATTCGCTCCCGGACCTCGCGAGACACCGAACCACCCTGTGCCCGGGCAAGATCATCCTCTGTCGGTTCTGCCACCTCGAAGTTCCGCAGGAGGGCGATCCGTTCAATCCCTCCGCCGAGACGCTCCTCTCCGGGCTCACGGAGCACGAGCTCGCCGACGGGGCCCGGACCACCGAGTGCCACCTCTGCTCCAAGATCATACGTCTCCGAGACATGTCGACCCATCTCAAGCACCACGAGCTCGAGAAGGCCCGCCGACCGAAGCCCGCCATCTGCCGGAACGCCAACTGCGGACGCACGCTGCACGGGGTCGGCAGGAACGGCGCCGTCGGTACCGCGACCCAGGCGGGACAGGGGCCCGGGAACGACATCGGCCTGTGCTCGCTGTGTTTCACGCCGCTGTACGTCAGCCTGCACGACCCCGAGGGCAAGGCCCTGCGGAGGCGTGTCGAGAGGCGCTACCTGACGCAGATGATGCAGGGGTGCGGCAAGAAGTGGTGCGCGAACCCGTGGTGCAAGACCGGCCGGAGCAACGCGAACCTCGAGGCCAGGGGATCGGGCGCCCAGGCGGTGCTGCCCCTCGTCAAGCCGCTCGTGGAGAGCTTCAGGGACAGGCGCGAGCCCATGTACTTCTGCGTGGACGAGGCGAACCAGCGGAGGAGGAGGCTGGCCGAGCTGCTCGCCGCCGACGCCGTCTGGGATCTCGAGTGGTGCGTCGCGGCCTGCGAGGCGGAGGGTGCTAATCCGGATAGGGCGAGCGAGTGGCTGGCCAACTGGGCGCCCACCAGGACGTGAGGCGTGGGGACGGAGGATCGGGTCATAGCAACATTGAAGCGGCAGGATATAGCATTTGGGGACGGCAGGTCATAGCAGCATTGGGGTGGCAGGTCATAGAGGCATTTCAGCGGCGTTGGGGATGGCAGCTCATGCGATCTTGTTGAGCAGATGATACCCGATACAGGCCGAATGATGGTTTTCAATGAACATAATGTTTCGTGATGTCACGCGTTCGAGGGAATTGAGAGCCTCGCGTGATGGCTTAGGCGTATATCGTGATATAAGGCCCAGGCTAGGTGCTAGAGGGTGCCGAAGCATAGCCTGGGGTATTGTGTCGGCCCTCGATAGTTCTGTTAGGGCTTTGGATGTTGTGGTCGTCCTTGGCAAGCTTTAAAGAATCCCTCGAAGCGCTTAGGACAGCGCACCGTGGAATAGCAATAGTCGATTGCTAACAAGACGGCCGTGCCAGGTTCAATAATCAGTACGGTCGATGAGAATGGGATCTGGGTACGAGGTGGTTACCTTCGACTACCAAACGTCCCTTGGAATAGAATAATGAAGACTGTTTATTCAGCCTAAGACTTAGAAGGCATAAAGGACGACTCGTGGCAATCCTGAGGACAGAGGCTATTACGACTAGATATAATGTACCAAGATCACTCCTGCAGGCGTGGCGACTGACCTGGACATCAGCAACTACTAGGCGGGCGTATGATAACTGGGTTGGCTTAGTAAGTCCAGAGGACAGACCCAAGCTCCCGAGTATGGGCATCTGGATAGACACGATGTATACGGCCATCACTTTCGATTTACATGTGTTGGCGGTTATCTTCCCGTAAATAGACTGGCGATATTCTACCGTTAGGACATGACTAACGAATTATAATCATCTCTTTCCACGAAGGGTCTGTTTTTATACTTGTGGATTTCTTAGGTACCTTTAGCAGTAAGGATGAATTGACATATGGTCCCCCGGTCAGCTCCCTTATTCTGTACATAAACAGCTGCCAACATGCGTATGTCAACAATCTGAGAAGGAAAAAATCCGGTTTGACTACTTGCAAATCATTCATTCCCAAGCAACTTCACTCGAATCTCCACACACACACATAATTATACACACACACACACACACACACACACACACGCACGCAAACAAACAAACAAACAGATACACATACCCAGAGGCAGACAAAATTCAAAATCATCAGTAAGTCACCCATTCCTACCGTCTTAGTGATGATAATATGCCGAATCAATTCAATACCTTCACAGTAACGCAAGGCATAGCTAACCGGCAAAAAAGAGATGTCTCCCAAGGAACTATCAATCTGCCTTACGCGGAGGCCTTGGCGAAGGAGGCCCTCGTCATCTTAGATGACCTCAAGATCCGAGGGCGACCGGCGAGTCCCGCAAAGACCAAGAAGCCAATCGTAAGTGTCCGGGTAGTCGTTGAACGTTATTAACATGTCACAGCAATCCTTTCTTCAGGTTTCGGCGGCGCAAGCCCCAACTTCACAAGCAGACCCGGCTGGACCCGTCCACGAAAGTCAGACTACTTCACCTGAAGCGGCGCAACCCAATACTGCTATTGCGGAAAAATTTGCGGCCCTTACCCTCGAGCCCTGGCCCCCTCGCGAGTGGATCTACAATCCGGAGAACCCGGATTAATATGAAAAGGCTTTTGCCCAGTACTACGAAAGCCTGGACAAGGTCTATACCGAGGCGGGCGTCACGGACCGTTTCCTCCTCAGAACGAATGGCTCAGAGGGGACGACGAAATTTCATTCGGTATAATACCCCAGCCCGGAAGATGAGGGTGCCAAGCATCATATATTCATGCAGAAACCTTGCGCTCGAGAGGGGAAGGAGATGGAATATAAACGTTTCGAGCTGGGTCCCATACCCGAGCTGGAGGCAGACGGCTGGACTATATGGGAATATCCAGCACCGGCTACCGATCCGGCCAACGAGATCAAGGATCCGCGAAATGCCGATCGGATGCGCGACGTCGAATCTACGGATGCACCGGATAAGGATACCGTAAAGCTTTTCCCGGAAGCGCTCGACATGATGAAACGATCCGGTAGCGAGTCAGGATCCGGCCAACCGTCCCGGACGATGCCGATATTCAGGCGCAAGCCTCAATTTCCTCTGCACCCTTCCGCCGGCCTCCGGAATGGAGCGACGCCGAGTTAAATTCCGCGACGTCGGGTGGCCATGCACAAATATATGAGCGGCCTCCAGGTGTCGGGTTGGGCTGGGGTGACTATGATCTCTTCGGTGAGTGGCAAGCTCATGGTCGTGAGGTCACACCGGACATGGTCGAAGATAAGCCATGGAATCTGAGTTTGGCGGAATTCGACTTCGTCACCGAAGGCGACCCGAGCGACGTTATTCACGTGTCAGGAAAGCTGAGAGGCGAGGAGGTGGGCTTCGAGGACCCGCCAAAGCCGCTTCGAGAGAAGCTTATGGAACGGAAGATGAAGGATGGACAGCCCGAGGGCGGATCCTCGCGCGGCGGCACTGGTGAGGGGGCTCGAGGCGGAGCTCGTGGTGGGGGTCGTGGTGGAAGTCGTGGTGGAAGTCATCCAGCCCTAACCGGGAATGACTTCTGGTAGATTCTTCATATCTCTAGTTTGGCCCAAGCCTTACTCTCTTCACATCTAGTCTGGCGCAAGCCTTACTGTTTACTATCTTACCTTCTTCACCTTCTGGTTTGGCACAAGCCTTACGTTCTTCTCTTCTAGTTTAATGCTACGATTTCGCTTCTGTATGCTAGATACGAGGGCTTAAGTGGCTTCCGTTTGGTCTACGAGGTAATGCTGCGGGGTGGCAGCCTTAGCCTGCCATTTATCCTTTTGTAGATAGCTTCTTTGCATTTTCATTATTACGCATTCCTTTCCCTATGTAGTTTCTTCCCACGACAACAACTAGTTATACTACCTTATATTCCAGCAAAACTACCAGTACCGTGTGCGAAATGTCAAGAGTGGTAGGGCTTGTGCCAACCTAAACGTGGAGAATAGAAACCCATGTTTGTCCCAAGATCCTCCAAACAAACCCCCTAACCAGCTATACTCTGCTTCCATGCCCCTTATTTACGATGGTACGCCGCATGGCTATGCACCCGTTGCGTTTCGCCTAGTGGGCCTTTAAGATGTATTAGCAGATGGGAAGAATTGCTTTATGTCCAGACCTCCAAAGATGACTTACGCAGCAGGAGCAGGAGTCGCAGGAGGCGCAAGAGCAGGTAGAGCAACCGCAGCCGGCAGGTTCCATGTTGATAGTGATGTGAGTGGTCGACGATATAGGGGTCTGGAGTGCTATGCGGCGGTTTCGATGTCTTTCTGTAGGTCTTCTTCCGCGTGGTATCGAGACGTTCCGAGATGTGCGAGGATATCCCTCAGCTTTTCCGGCGGAGGCAAGACGCCTTTAAATATTCGATATCGACAACAACGGGGAACTGAGCTTCCCCTCTTTCCCTCCCCTCCCCTCCCTTCGAAGCGTCTTTCGTCCTCTGTCCCTTGCCACCACCCCGATCCCAAAGCTACAGCAGATGTAGCTACCTAGCTACGACAGGTGTAACTACCTAGCTACATACGTGGCCGGCAGCCGTAGTTGGTTCACGGCGCATGAGAACGGCGATCCATCAAGTCACCGATCCTGCGGTGCGGGGAGAGTCTCCAATCGGAGGACGACCCCCACACACGCGTTGCCGTCCGAACCCTCCCTCACAGGAAACCCCGACCGGGAAGGTAATGCATCCGTCCCGAATCGGGCACCGAGGTCTGCCGAGGCGCAACGCTAGCAACCCACGTGCGACCTCGTTGGTCGGCGCTCGGCCGGGCTCTCGTGTCACGCGTCCATGGGCAAGGCTGCCCTGTAACCTCACCTGCAGATACGTCTGCGGTGGCGAGTGGCGATCTCCTCGTTGGGGGCACGACGTGGGGGAGAGGGCAGAGACATAGAACGACGGAGATCGATCTGCGGGGGAGGGGGGTCGGGATATGAGAGTGCTCGGCCGCTTTCGACATATCCATATGCGGTTGTTAGTCGAGCAGACTCTGGCCATATCACTTGATCTAGCCACCTAAAATTAGATGAATGTTATTATTGCCATATCCTGACAGAGTCGGATAATCGCGAGTCAGTATTATTTAGGGTAAAATAAGAAGTATTAATCGTTACCGACGTTCTACTATTCGATTTCGATATTTTCTGGGTATAGGGGTAGCGGCTTGGTCGAGCTCTCCTGGCTCGCTGAGTGCCCTTGGGAAGCTTTCCGAGGGCCGTGTCTTTGGGAGTATCGACGCAATAGCCATCAGCTAGGACATATAGCTTGGCGTAGAAAAGGGGAGAGCTCGCTGATGTTGAGGTTTTCGCAGTACCCTGGGAAGCATTTTCAACGGCCACGTTAGTATTGACGCAATAGCCATCGGCTAGGATATATAGTTTGGTGTGGAGAAGGAAAGAGCGTGCGCTGATGTTGAGGTTTTCGCTGAAACGTTGCGACTGCGGGCAAGTATACATGACGAAGGCCTCGGTATAAGATATACGGCGGCATCTGCCTCCCGCTTTTTCGCATAGTCTGGCTCGGAAGTCCTGCTCCCATCCCAGGATAGTACGCTTGGAACGACCGCAAGACCGGTCGAATATCTCACTGCGGCTGATGTAGCTGGACCTGGCTTGTGCTGTCGGAACTCAAGCAGAGGCATCCTGCGACGTGGTCAATATTGTTCGACGACCTCTCTCAGATACTTACGACCCTTCGCTAAGAAACGTAGGTGAAACCGGCCCGTTTTCAGGTTAAGCCTAAACAATCCTCAGCAGAGTTGCTGAACAGCCCGAAACTATGACATCGAGCATTCCAGAGCAGCCTCGATCCAAGTTCATCGTGTTGTTAACGATAGCTAACCTTCGTTGCTTGACCTAGCCGCCGCTCGCGGACGTGCGGTACCTCCGGTGGCTCCTGCCGGTACCAAAGCCAGGGCCTCCAGGGCTCTTCTGTCGGGGGGGCCTGAAAAATTGAAATAGGGGGTTCTGCAATGGCCATGCCCTGATGGAATATAAGCACCGGCAGCGATGGTAATAATTCAAACAAAGTAAATCCGATGCCTTACCAGAGGCAAACAAACCCCATCCTACTATTCTTTCTATAATTGATCTTGAAATATCGCCAGGTATCTGTGTCATCGAAAACACCCTGTATTGGTGGATTGCCCACACCAATGGGGTCACCGTTTTCTAGTTTCCTGGACATCATCACAATTATCAAGTCATTCATCAAGAGCTTTGTAGCTGCTTCCTAGTAAGTGACAATTTGACTTTCGGCTCCTCTGTTAAGCCGTCGAAGCCGCCAGGGCTCCAGGGCTCCAGGGCTCCAAAGAGCAAGCTGATGTGCGATTTGCAGAGGGGGTTGTGCCGACAAAGTTTGTGATGAGTATGAGGCCCATCAAGAGAACAAGCGGGCTTGCCATGTGGGTGCTTGAATGGGTGTAAAGTCTAAAAGGCAAGTAAATCGTTCATTAGAAGGGTCTTGGTGCGGCCTTGTCGCCTTGTGGCCCTGTCACCTCTTCATCTTTTCATCTTGCGAAAATATTCAGTAGACAACCCATTTTAACGAACACTTTAGTTTTCCGCATACAACACATACACAAATACCCATACACACGTTGCGAGCACACACACACAGACACGCGCACGCACGTGCACGCACGTACACACACACACACACACACACACACACATGCAGGCGCAGACGCATACGCATACACATACGAAAGAATATTAAGAAATTACGATGACAACATCTTCGGCGTCGCAGCGGATCCCCAGAACTTCCGCTTGGATGGCCAAGCAGAAGGACATTGAGGACTTCGTGCAAGCCGCCGGGACGAGCCAGCAAACGCGTGTGGCCTACCTACGATCGGCCCACGCCTCGGGCAAGAGCACCACGCTGCTTATGCACCTGCTCGGAATGACAACCGGGGGGCAGGGCGGCTCCCAGCTGATCTACGTGGTCCCCGGAGATTTAGATCAGATGTCCGTCCTCCAGTATATCCTGTCCAAAGACTTTCGGGAGGGTGTCGCCTCGGGTGTCGCCGAGAAGGTCAGGAAAAGTATCGCCAGCGGCAGCCCCCTGGTCATCACCACCTACGAGGATTTCGTCGGAGAGCTATCTCAAGGGGCGGCGGTACCGCACCGGTCGACGATAGTCGCCGACGTCGAGCTGAGGGCGACCTTGGCCGGTGAGCTCTTCTTCGGCATGCTCCTGGAGCTAGCCGGGACCAGCGAACTGGCCCTGACCATCCTCCTGATGGCCCCACACTACTCGCTCCTCACGCTGAAGGAGTTCGGCCGCGTCGTGGGGGACGTCCAGCGCATCGACGTCCCGGATATCAACCCGAAGCCGCGCATCGAACACCTCGGCGAGGCCTGGGCCGCGGAGGCCCTGACCCACGTCAAGCAGGTTCGCGCACGGGACCCCTCGGCGGCCGTCTTCCTCTCGAGTTCGGACGCCTACGACCTGGGAGAGTGGGACGACTACGTCCAGATCTCCCCCGGCTCGAGAGACCTCCTGACGGATCCCCCCTCGGGCGCGAACGTGATCGTCGATCCCGAGTTCGGGATCTCACTGCCGTGGAGCAACGTACGCGTGGTGATCTCCCGGGGCGTGTCGCAGGCCTGGCTTTTCGACGAGAAGACGAGTCAGATCGTGCGGCAGGCCCGGACCATCACGGCGTACGAGCTGCAGAAGGAGCTGTCCTGGGCGCTCAAGACGACACACGGGCTGGAGATGGTTCGCGTCTTCTCGTGCCTCACGCCGGCCAAGATCAAGGAGTTGCAGGCCTCCGCCGACCCCTGGGGCCCCGCCTGGAATGTCGACCTGCCCCGGCTGATCCTGAGCCTCTTCGAGATCTGGCCGAGGTTCCGGAAGGTGAGCGACCTCCCGATCCGCTGCCCGCCAGACCAGAACGCGCTGTCGGAGATGTTCCGCCGCCTGCGCACCGTCGGCTGCGTCGCTCGGCAGGACGACGAGAAGTACGGGTTGACCGACAAGGGCCGGGCCGTCTCGCGGCTGTTGCACGCGACACGGGGGACCGGCATCGACTTCCACGCCGCCTGTCTCCTGTCGTCCGTGGCGTCGCACGACAACAGGCCCGGGGTCCAGCGTGTGATCATCCGCATGGCGGCGATCATGACCCACGGCGCCGGAAACCTAGCGGCACCGGCCAATCTGGGCGCCCGGCCCTCCATGCAGGAGGCGGAGAATGCGAGCGCCGGCGTCGGCCTGAAGCGATACAGGATGGGCGCTCTCTGGATGTCCCTGGGCATCTACCTCAGGTGCGTGCGCAGCGGCATGTTCACGAATAACCCGGTCCCAGTCCACAACACGGGCCACTTCGTCATCGACACCATTGTCGGCTCGGCCGTGTTTCAGCTTGTGTTGGAACTGGAAAACCTCTTCGGCATTGGCGCAGCCCATAACGAGATCGCCGAGACCGACCTGACCGACGAGGAGATCACGTTGGTGGAGAAGAAGCTCATGTGGGCCTGGCTGCACCGAACCGTCGGCATCTGCGCCGTGGCCGGTACGATATTCGACGTCGTATCAGCTCGACGCGTCGAGGTCGACCAGAGGGGCGAGCTTCTCGACCTTTTGGAGGCGCGCTCCGACCCCTACAACAGCTGGCTAGGTGGCATGTTCGCCATCTATTCGTATTTGGAGTATGTCCCGAAGGCCGCCGGCAAGAGGGTGCTGATGGCAAGGGATCTCACCCTCATCCCACTGGAGCACTTCAAGGACGTCGAGGCCGCGACGGGCATGCCCTGGCCCACGTCCGTGTCGACCACCTATCCCCTTCACTAAGCAGGAGTGACTGCTTGGTTTTTGGGTTGGTGGGGGGGCGGGGGGGGGGGGGGGGCGG
>QJNX01000565.1:0-14677 GCA_004155925.1 Monosporascus sp. MG133 | reverse complement strand
GGAAGAGAAGGACGTAAAGGAAGAGAAGGAAGAGAAGGACGTGAAGGACGTGAAGGACGAGAAGGAAGAGAAGGAAGAGAAGGGCGACAATAACGTTCCGTCCCAGGGGCCTTCCCCGGGCCCCCACCCCAAGCCTTCGTCTGCCCCGGCCACGCCACGCCCGCAGACCGCTTCTCAGTCTTCTTCTCAGCTCTCCAGCCAGCCCACGAATGTCAATCATTCCGGCGCCTCCGCGTTCCGTGTCTCCAACAACATCGTCGGCGCCCTAGTCGTCGCGGTCTCGTTTATGCTCTTCCACTAAGAAAAGCTTCGCCTGGGAGTTTCTGGCTATGCGAAGATTCTTAATAGTCGGTATATGAGGATGGCAGTACAGAGACGTTGGTTTGCCCCGGAAAACTCATTGTTATAATGATTCGATGCTTCGTATACGGAGGCAACCCGGCAGAAAAGTAGAGGGATGATGCTATCTGGGACCCGATGGAGCAGAGAAAAGTACATGGCTCATATCTACCCATGTTTTGTCGAAAGAATATCACCTTTCTGTCTATGCAATCATTCGTTACTAGGTAGTCATATACGTGTTTGCTATAGATTCAGCGGATCTCCTTAGTCCGGACACTTCACAAAAATGAGAGGCAGTGGCCATTGAAGTAGTATGAGAGTTCAAGTTACGTCAACATCAAGTCTGCATGCAAACCCACCCAGTCTGACAGCCCGTAGCGGCGTCACGGGGATGGGTATTATGTCGACGGTAGTAGCTAAGACATTCTTGCTCTCTATGACTTGCGAGCCTATTGTCGCGTAACTTCATCATGATGTCCATCTTCTACCTATTCCGACATGGAACACCAATCCAACCAAATGAGGAGGGTTGAATCTGGCGTCCTTACCCCTAAACTTGATACCAGAAGGCAGTCAGTTCTCTCACACTAACTAACACCCTCCTGCAAATGCTTGAGTTTGTTTTGGAAATGAAGTTTATGGCATTGCGATTCCAATTGCGTATCAGACTCTTCACGATCAAGAGCTGCAAGGGCCGGCAGGCTATTTCTGTGCCATGAGTGGAAGTATTGTACCTTGGGTACTTTGATACTCTTTGACGCCGAAATGCACTGTTCGGGCCCAACAAATTCCCCGTCGCTATTTAGGTTGCCATATTTCCATTTCTTCAAGCACTTAAGACTAGATGAGTGTAAATAGAGCCCTCGGGGTGGACCTAACTGTAGGATAGAGTACTCAAGTATAGCTGAGGACTCCCGTTAAGGTCGTCTTGTGCCTCGTGAGATGTACTGTGTTGGCGACTAATACGCTTAGACAGCCGTCAAACGCCGCAACCACCGCCGGGTAATTCCCAGAACGCACAGCTCAAATGCAAGGATTCAGTAATCCGCGGGCTACCACAAGCCTTACTCGGGAACAGATACCAATCGCAACAGAGTTCCCAGTCTGTTCAAGAGCATAAACCTAAGGTTCCCTGCAAGACGATTCCCCAACTCCCTATCGGGGCAGCCCCGAGACCCAAAACCGAGCTAGAAATGCACACCCAAAATTCTCCGACAGCAACATCATCATCCCCCTGATCCCATCGTCGACCCTCACACGCGTGCAGTACACGCCGGCGTACGGCTGCGGGAACTGTGGTGGCGTGTGGTGCTAATAGCTCGTGGTGGCCCCTCGTAGCGGAGTGCTACCTGCCTGTCCGTATTGCTACCGCATGGGCGGCAACCGCTGCCGGGCGTCGAAATTTCGGCGATCCCGATGGCAGTTCAGTCGCCGCTGCGCCCGCAGCCGAAATATGCTCCGATCACGCACCATGATCAGCCGTAGTAAAGTTCCAGGATTGGGAGGTGGTAGGACGGGTAGGCAAGCGGGGGAGTCAAGAACTATATGGCTCCTGGACTTCGGGATACAACTTGAGAGCCTAATGACATGGGATCCCTAATAGATGTAGCCGTGTGTTGACGAAGGTCAACCGCGGAAGCAGTGTAACAGCTTCAAGATCTGATTGTAGCCGAAATAGTTCCGTGGAAACTGTTCGAAGTCAGTAATCCCGTCGAGAAGGCGTCGAGGCGTCGCCACTGGATCGAGTTTGCCGAACAGGCCCGGTTCCCAGTTACTTCCTGGTTGTTGGTGATGAGTCAACGCTGCAACTTAAGCGACGGGGGCGATGCAACGGGAGGCTAGCATGCCAACGAAATTTTCAAATGGTTAGAGTAGGGGCTACCTAGTGAATCTTGAGTGGGGAATAGGGGGTTGGGGACAAGATTGAGAGATTGACGCCGGGACGCGACGTCTGCCTAAACATGGGAGGACAGATTTCGAAAGTGAGCTTCGGTCTATACCTTAACGCCATCGACTTCTCCCTCGCGCTTGATATGGAAAGTGCAGTGGCCCAGGGTTGGATTACTGCTTACCGAGCGATCTGTTGCCGTGTCCCGATATCCTGGCTAACTCCAGCCGGCTTGTGGTGACAGAATGCAACATACTCTTTATGACCGCCATTGCAACCTACTACGCCGAAGCCTTGCATAAGATAACGCTTACTCAGTCGGAATAAGACATCCGAGCATGGTAGCATTGCCATGCTCTCTATTGTAATTCCGGGTCGCGCGGCTGCCAATGAAATGGGTCACCTAATAAATATTGCGGACGCGACAAAATCA
This sequence comes from Monosporascus sp. MG133, assembly GCA_004155925.1. Taxonomy (NCBI): domain Eukaryota; kingdom Fungi; phylum Ascomycota; class Sordariomycetes; order Xylariales; genus Monosporascus; species Monosporascus sp. MG133. The sequence continues at coordinate 12,014 of QJNX01000565.1, read as the reverse complement.
TACGCATACCCAATGGGGTCCTTGGCAAGCCCTTGTGGGTACCCATGGGCCATGTGTCCAAAACGGTGGCTCACCCTACCACGGATCGTAAACAGATTAAATGCGCTACGCTAGGTATTCAGAGCCCTTGAAATAGATACTGCCCAAACCCTTCGGCCGATATTGGAACATTGTATGTGTGTTCACATCAGTCTGGGATAGAATGACGCTCTTACTGGTTAGGGTGTCATCTCCTGAAGTCACTTTTGATTTAAAATGAGCACAGCAGCCGAAGCGTCTGTTATGCAGGTACTTCGATATTGATGATGAAGCAGTCAAGGCGCTAATTTTTGAGGTCCAGAGCTTCGGGTAGGGCTGAATCGTGCTGGGGTTGGATGCATCTGTGGTGTGTGCACGATGATGTAGCGTTTGGCTTGGCAAAATCTATGTTAGCTTTGTTGGCTTATGCACGGACTCACGGAGTGAGGGAGTTCACAGCATTTTTAGGCCCACACGGCCCCTTAGGTTAACCCCTTAGGTTTCCCCCCACCTTGCGTGTACAGGTCGCAGGGGTATTTTCAGTTAGTTACCTCCACCTGCCCACTATTTCCCAAATACGGTTACGATGTAGCTTCCCAAACAATTTGTATGGGAAATAACATCAAAACAACATCATCAAAAACGACAATTATCGTAAGCTTTACCACCTTACTATATAATAATTAACGCGGTTTTAATATAATTAAAGCCATTTACGATTTCCCCCAATATATAATAAAAGCCCAACTTGAATATTAAGAAATAACGCCTTTTACTTTCCTTACGGCCGTTTAAAGCTGCCGAACACTTTTTATAAGTGGGATAGATAACGGGCTGCGTTAAAAATAGAAGGAAACAGCATATAAACTGATGGAGGTATTTTCGCATACAAATTGGACGGGAGTATACATAATACCTGTTTAGGGAATATTGCGGGAGGTAACTAACTGAAAATACCCCTGCAACCTGTAAACTTCACAGCATTTTTAGGCCTACACGGCCCCTTAGGTTTCCCCCGCCCATTAAAGGAAGGGGGCTGTAAAGAGCTTTTACAAGAATTGTGTGAAGAAAAGGGGAGCCATGTTCCACCACATGCATTATCTCCGCAGGATCCGCCAACTTCCTGTGACTACAATCGCCACCGTATGAGCACAGTGTTAATTGAATTACTTTATTCGATTGTTGACAGTTTCTACTGTAGCTATCCGTACATTATGCAGATGCACTACCAAGAACACCACCCTCATCCATCTTAGAGAAAAGCATCGTAACTGGTTTGAATCCAGGCGTACCTGTACATTAAATCTCAGGTAAGATAAAGGTAACGAACGCTTGGCAACTGATTGCTTGCCTCCTTGGCTAACCGATTCTAGCAGTCAGTGATACCCACACCACAGCAGAATGTCACCGCTCAGCCTTAACGTGACGAAATTGAGCTGCAAATCATCCCGCTATGTCCGCAAGGTTATCTGCAAGACCGGATCGTGCTCCTTAGTTGCGTGTCAGCCATGCACCCCACGGCGAGATCCTTAGCCATTGGACTCTCTAGGTCGGCACCGCGTAGGCGATTCATCTATGCAAAAGATCAGTGCATCCCTGCTGACAGCAATCTCCGGAATGCGTGGACTTGATATTGTGTCTAGCATATACCGAGGAGCGTCTCAAGCATGACTGGAACCTTGACAGCTCAAGCGCTACTGGTGGCTCAAAAGCGGTCGAGGAACGGGTGATACCGGTGGCGATCATTCAGTGCTTGACTACTATAGTCTCTGACGGGTTATGCGTGCTTAAATACTGCCGTACTGAAGCTTGTAATTACCAGTCCAGCCGTGCCATCTAAAGGATGAGTTAAGGAGAGCCTAGGCATAGCCGCCACTTATATATCCGAACGTGTGATTACTAAACCGGCCGCTGGTCATCCCCTACCTCTGGCAGCATGAACTACACAAGAAAGCGTAGGTGAACTCGTCTCCTCCTAGCTTACGCCCCTTATCTTACTAACCCTATGTCAGGCGCTGTCCTTGCCTGCGACTTCTGCAGGTAAGTATTTATCTCTAAGCTAGGCCCGAAGAATAGTAAGACTTAAAAGGAGGACAGACATCGAAAACGGAGATGTGACGGGAAAAGGCCTTGCTCAACCTGCAGGGAGTCGAACGCCAATTGCCTCTACCAGGAACTCTCTGCTAACAGGTATTGTATGGCGTTATGCATGTCGCGCAGTTTGAAGACTGACTGCCCTTGGCGTAGAGTTGAGGACACGAGCCCCAGTGCGGTAGTTGACCGTTTGGTTCGAATAGAGTCAATGCTGGAACAACAGAGCTACCATATTAGTCTACTTAGCAACTCATCTCCCCGAGTCGCACTGTCACACACTCAGTCCGACTACTTTTCTGGATTGCCCCAGCAACCAGACTGCTTGCAACCCATAAGAGCAGTCGAACCCACTGAATTCGATTCGACACAGTTTTTAATTCCAAAAAGCCATGTTACGATCGCGGATACCCTGCTTGCGTTGCCTAAAGCGCGCCGTTTACTCGGAGACTATCCAAAGGACTTTTTCTTCCGATTAGAAGAGGCCCTTCCTTTGCCCGGGCTTCTTGACAACATTCATGGTGCGACACAAGCCTGGCCGCCGCTTGATCCTGGTATGCTGGATACCCTAGCTACGAATTACTTTCAGCATGTCCACCCCCACCAACCACTATTGACACAGCAATTGTTCCGGTTATGGCAAGATAAGGTCCTAGAAGGCCGAATGACAGATGACATCAGCACGGCTATCTGCTTTTGTGTGTATGCTCTCGGAGCCGCTTGCATGCCTTCAGAAGAGGCTGAGGATGATGAGGCTCCTGGCCTGGGTTACTTTCAGCCAGCGTTGCGCATTATACTTCACCATGTTGTTTGGGACTTTAGGCCCAACATAGCGACTTGTCAAGCCTTGCTCCTCGCCGCTTCGTACTTCTCGTACCTTGGAAGACCTCTACAAAGCTGGAAGATGACCTATTACGGATCACAGATATTTCTTAATCTAGTTGAATGGTATGTCGGGAACCACAAATCATGAATGTGCTCACTAAGCCATGGTAGTCGCGCACGGCAGGCCTCTCACGTCGAGTTCGAAGATGCTGAAGTTCGAGTTTTTTGGCAGTGTTTTATGCTCGAATGGTAAGTTGCTGACTAAAGTCTCATTCGACATCTTTACTTTTGGCTTGGTGATAACCCTATCAGTGACCGGATAGTTGAGCTTGATGCCCCAAGGAGTGGCATAGAGCCATTGGGCGACAAGATGCCCTTGCCACACAGCACCGGTCCGAGCGATGATGACATTATAATATGTTCTATTGCGGAAAACGCTATTAGGAGATTGATGAACAGAATCCATTGCTCGCTCTACGGACCCCCCTCGCATACTAATACGTCCATATCAGGGCCCGAAGATCTGACTAGGATCTGGCAGGATCTGGGACTTCAGAGACTCCAAGTGCTTACCTCTGAGCTCAGTAGGCAACTGGAAGAATGGTACAACTCTATACCCGAGGCTTTGCGGCCACCGAAAGGCACGACAGCCCTGCCAAACGACCGCCTGCGCGTACTCAGAATCAGGTACTATGCCGCAAGTCATATCATACACCGACCTTACGTCCTTCAGACGGTCTTACGACAGCGGGAATCATCGCCAATATCCCCTATGGGCTCTTCCGACCTATACAACGAACCGTTGCCGGTCGTAGCCGCCATGTGCAAGATATGCATCGATTCTTGCATACGCTATCTTTATAATGCTGTCGAGATGATCGACAGGCGCTCGCCTTATCTCTGGTCGCTTTCGCAGGGTTGCATGACATGTCTTCTCCTGCTGTGGATGGCTGACAGCTGCGCGGCGCTGCGCCCCTTTATCCCCGGTATGCATGCGATTCAGAGCAGGGTGCTTGCTAAGCTACGAAAGTGGGCGACGAAGGGTTCTAGCTTTGAGGCTGAAGCTCGTATTGTCGAGCGTCTACAGTTTTCCGATCCTATGAGGGCTTGAAGGATAAATTATGTCATTCATGCAATTGACTCGTTCCGCTGCATCGTCACGCCCCCCTCAGTCTTAACCGGAAAGGGCTTTTTCTTGCTCGATACTGCTATCAGACTCCTTTGCGGCAATTCGAGAATTAGTGATTGCCCAGATGAAATGCTGTAAACCTGAAAGTGTCGTTGGCATACCTATGTCAGTTATTTCAAGGCTGTATTAACAGTCCTGCGATTAGGAATCATGGGTTTGGTGTGGTCTCGGGGTTACTAAGCGTCTCGGGATAAGCGGATGAGCGATTATCAAATCAACTTCGGGGCGCCCGTAAAAAACAAGCTTACCGCAAACTGGTAGCTAAAGCGTCAAAACTTGCCAGCGTCCCAAATTGATCATGTATTTGCGTTCACTTAGTAAGCCTATCGCTTTTGGCCGAACATCCAAACAAGTCTGCACGGTTTACCAATCACGCCTCCCTCCGGCCACGGATCATTACTCAACCTCAAACCGGGCTGTATTTGCGAAAGTCAGGTCCATTGCCATAGAATCTCGCAGAAAGAGAGAAAGGGCGGGCACGTCGATCATCACGAACATCGCGGGACCTCTTAGTAAGTGCTCTATGCCCCGTGGGCGGTGCTGTGCTAAGCGTAAACATTTCAAATCACTATATATCTAAGCAGTAATCCAGTCAACGATTCTGCTCTATGCCCAGGTCAACTCACTATATCTATCTGACCGCCACTCAACTACGAGGTGGCAAAAATGGCAACAGCAACAGTGACAGCAGTAACAGGAATTCCGCAGCCGTTCGGCTAAGAGAGACGGCGATGCCTTCGACCCAGTCGCGGCGCCCAGACTGCACACTTCGCCTTAAGACCGCCACTGGCATACTGCGGTCAGAGGCGATCGCTGGATCGGCCAGGCAGAACATGGTCACGCGTTCCGGATCTGCCAACTACTCCCGCGGGCTGCCTGGTCGGTCCCCAAAGAGGCCTCGTGTGGGCACGACGGCAGGTCGTTTATCAAAGAGTGGATCGGCGTCGGAAGGCATCGACCGACGATGTGATTAGGGGGGAGTTCTCCTTGGTATCACTGACTGGAACTTGACGAGGTAGCGAGACAGGAATGAAACCCGAACTCGCCTCGGGTAGTCTATCCCACTATGCCTTGGCTTCGTATGAATCGAGGCATATCTGCGGCCTAGCTGGGCTGCTGACGTGGGAAGAGTGGGAATCAGCGAAGCATTCCAGCGTGATAGCATCACCGTTCTCGCACGGAGATGTCATCCTGAAGATGTTCGCCACCCGCGCTGGGGCCTTGGAGCGCACTCCACGTATGTTGTTCCAACTGATAGGCCCCTACTCGCCTTAGAGGGTTGCATGCCGGAGATGATCTTGCCCTGTGCTTGCATTCGATAGTTGGATCAACGTACTGGACTAGGCAGCTTACCATGCTCACTGGGACACTGCTGCCATACAAATTTACGATGTACCGGTACATCCACTGCGCTATCACAAGGGCCACGGCTGGCTTCGCAAGGGACGCGCCCTTTCCTGTACAACTATGCTTGACATATCCCTGGATCGCGCAGAGTCGTCGAAGCTCCATATGGACTGGCCGATATGCAAGAAGCACCGGTACAGTATGAATTGCCACGAATTCATGCGTCGTAACAAGGTCTCCCGCATTAGGTCCTCTCCCCCAAGGAGCAGCGGTGTGAAGGCTGTGTCTGCTGTCTCGCCCCCTGAATGGGAAAGGTGGTCGGACGTGCAGTCAGTCCCCAGAGACTCTTCCCTAGTCTAACTACCTACCAGCTCCTGCTTCGAGGACTCATGGCCGTCAGGCTCCACTCCGGAAAGCAGCAGGAGCGTTTGCTTATCGGGCCTACTCTCAAATTTGAGGCTAATTGTGCAGCACGACCGGCCCAGTTCATGGTCATGGATATGTATCCGCTGTACCTGCCTCCCTCTGCTCCTCTACATCCCACCTGAAGGTAGTCGAACTGTTTGGCCGGGGGGTGATACCGACCATGTACAATTCTAGGATAGTTATATGGAGTTTTGCTGTCCATACATTATCGGTAGGTACCATTCAGATGATACTGCAGTCGGTAGGTTCTCCAGGGGAAGGCATCATACCAAGCTCGTTTGTGGCCTCCAACTACGGAAACGAGTTTGATTGCCCGAGTACGGACTGGGTGTTCGTTTAACTTTACCGTCGTCAACTCCGTGAGCAATTCCATTATCATAATAACGTCGGTGAAGGAATGAAAACAGTGCGGAGCGTCACTTGTCCATCGCGGACCCTCCCCACGTATGGACCGTGCAATTTAAAGGGAGGCGGGATGATGGACCTCATGTGCACCGCAAGTATCTCTATACATCGCTACGTACATCCGGACTGCAGCCTTGATGGCTACTGTAGATTTGACATCGGCCACTTCATCCTCCGATTACGCGAGACCGGGCATGTTGATCTTCGGTCACCTCTAGGTAATAGGGGCTTAGCGGAAACAGCCGAGTTCATATCAACAATCTTTTGAGGTATCTATCACTATCGTCAGCGTGCTCTTTTGAACTCTTGAAACGAGGCCACGCCGTCCTCCACTAAAAATTTTGAATTCCGGCTATCACCCCTATTGGTACTCCACTGCGAGATATCGTTACGTCTCCAAGGATTCAGACCCAGACCACTCTGTTACTGGCGGGACACGCCTGATAGACATACGTTTACACAGTTTCTCATTCCTTCCGAATTAGTGTATAGGGGTTTGAAGGCTTACAAGACTAGCGAGTGCATTGACTGGCATGGCTAAGATAGCCGTCGCTCTCTGAAAAGGGGGCACTTCAGATACCTATCAGGGATTTCGGCTCCTTGTGTTTCAACACGTACTCGCAAGGAATGGCGAACCGTCGAGCTCGTAATCAAGTGATATGAAAGCTCCGAGTCTCATGGCGTCGATACCGTGCCTATCGAGACGAACTGTTTATGTCCCTCACGTGCCCCTGGCCGTTGCAGTACTGGAGTACACCTATAAACACATCTTTCACCTTTCTGTCATCGCGACAGCTTCAGCGCTTGGGGGCGGTCGAACTCTAACAGATCGCAGATCGTGTCTCTCACAGTTATCTCAAGAACTTACTTATCGAATAAAACCGGAACCTGGCCTTTCATCAGCCAAATGCTGAACCAATGCCTATTACGGCCACTGGGCCGCGCGTGTGTGCAGTACATGCTAGAACGCGAATGCCATACTGGTATTCTGTAGTATGAGTGCTGACTGAGACCGACACTAAGACACCAGGTAATCCTAGGATATTGGGACGAAGAGGGTATTAGCTTACAATGTCAGGCTAGGACTGCGTTTGGTGAAACCCATCCTGCTTAATTATAACGGCTTCCAAAAGGAGATTGGAAGATGGACAAGTTGTCATGCGCGCACCGCAAATGGATGCTTCTAAGGTGTGCTTCTAATTACCCCTTAAAAACACGCTTGAGCTGGGGTAGCTACCGTAATCTTTTCTGGCCGTCTAGGATAATGGGAACCATAAGGGAGACGTCTGCAACTGACTGTCTCATGAATGTACCAATTAGAATATGGCATTTATAATTTCTTCCAGGAGACTTGCTGATCAGAAACCTCGGCGACTTGATGAGAGCCATAGGATAGTGGATCATCACTTCACGACGACGATGCAATTTTCGGCAATATCTTTATAAGCGTGATACCGACTTACAAGAGAACTATGTCATTGTCTCATGCTGATTGGCAGAACCGACGGAGGTACAGTGTATATATACCACGAAGCTGCTGCCCATTCAAGGAGAGAAACATCCTTTTACTAAGTTGATCAACACGAGAAATCTGTGTTGTACTCTGCAGGAACTTGTACTTTCATTTTTAATATGGCACAGAGGAGGACCCTCCAAGCATTCCTGGCGACGGCTCGTTCAGCCCTGGCTGCCCCGCCATCGAAGCGACAGAGTCCGCTGACCTTCGTCGTGGGCAACGAGTCGGCCGGTAATTCCCCTCTTCCCCATGGGCATATGTAAGAGATCAAATACTCAGCAGCCACCAGATCTCGACTCGCTGTGCTCCGCGCTCCTGCTCGCCTATCTCCGCAGCAATGCGCCGCCGCACGTCCTGCACATCCCGCTGTGCAACCTGCCCCGCGGCGACCTGGCGCTGCGGCCGGAATTCGGCGCCGTGCTGCGCGCCGCGTCGCTGACGCCCGATGACGTGCTGACCTTGTCCGAGCTGCCGCCGCCCGAAGCCCTTAGGCCCGAGGACACGCAGTGGCTGCTCGTGGACCACAACGCGCTCACGGGGCCCCTGGGCCGCACCTACGGCGCCCGGGTCGTCGGCTGCGTGGACCACCACGAGGACGAGGGCGCGGTGCCGCGGGACGCCGCCCCGCGCGTGATCGAGAAGAGCGGCAGCTGCGCGAGCCTCATCGTCGGGCTCTGCAGGGACGCCTGGGATGCCATGGGCGAAGACGCGCAGACCGACGCGCACCTCGCGCGCCTGGCCCTCGCGCCCATCCTGGTCGACACCAAGAGGCTCGGCGACGCGCACAAGACGACGGCGCACGACGAGCGCGCCGCCGCGTACGCCGAGGCCAAGCTCCGGGCTGCCTCTGACGCCGAGTACGACCGGGTGGCGTTCTTCGCCGGCCTCTCGGAGCTCAAGCGCGACCTCTCGGCGCTGTCGCTGCGCGACATCCTCCGCAAGGACTACAAGGAGTGGACCGAGGGCCGCCCCTCCTCCTCCGACGCCGACCCCGGCCCCGGCCCCGGCTCGCCGCCCCCGAAGCTGAAGCTCGGCACGTCGTCGGTGCCGCGCCCGCTCTCGTTCCTGGTGCAGAAGGCGGGCGGCAGCGCCGAGAAGCTGGCCGAGGCGCTGGGCGCGTGGGCCGCGGAGCGCGGGCTCGACCTCGTCGCCGTGCTCACGACGAGCGAGACCGACGGCGTCTTCGGGCGCGAGCTGCTGGTGTGGGGGCGCGGCGGGCCGAGGGCCGTCGACGCCGCGCGCCGGTTCGCCGAGGCGCAGGCTGAGCCCTTGGGCTTGCGGACCTGGGGTGCCGGCTCGCTGGACGCGATGCCGGGTGATGGTGGTGAGTGGAGGGCCTGCTGGACCCAGGGTAATGTGCAGAGTAGTCGCAAGCAGGTCGCGCCTATGCTGAGGGAGGCCATGAGGAGGGCTCTGAGTGCGTAGGAAGAGGACTGGACTGGGACAGGGCGCGGGATCGGAAAGTGGATGAAACTGAAATGCAATTAGAGGAATGTAATGAAATGAAAATGAATATTCGGCGTTCATGGTATACCCATCTGGACGTGACCTGGGGTGCGTCGTTTTGGGGGGGGAAGATGGGCATGTTGAATATACGGACGAATCGTTTACGAACTCTATTGCAGATGGCATTTGTATGTGAACGAGACGGCAAATACGTCCTATCACATTAGTATATTTACATAATCGCTTCTGCGTAGATTTGGGAACTTCTAATCCATATGCCCAGTAGTGTTCATGGCATCCCTCGTCCAGTAGAATTTATAGGCACTAGTCGTATACAAATTATACACGCGTCGCACATCCCAGCTTCTCAACCCTATCCAGGATCGCGGCCCGCAGGATCTAAGTCGAGCATCAAACCAATTCCCTAGTCGCCTTTCCACCTCATGTAGCTTCCGCCAAACGTCCAATCAACCCATGTTCTTGAGAGTCCTGACAAGCCTGACGAACTCGCGGTTCGCCAGCATCCTCCCGGCACCCCTGGAGTCTGCCGGGATGGTCTCGGCGTGCTTCTCGGCCCCCGCGTCGGCGACGCGGACACACTGCAGGAGGGCGTCGCGCACGTCGCCGACGGGGCGAACGGGCGGGTTCTCGAAGAGCATCTCAGGGAAGCACTGCCGCGCGGCGACGCCGCAAAGGGAGGAGTCCCGGGTGGCGGCCGCGGTGCGGAAGACGTGGAGGTAAAGGGCGCGCGAGCGCGGGCGCAGGTAGCGCGGGGGGCTGCGCCAGGCGTCCCAGAAGGCGTCCCAGTGGCCGCGCGCGGCGTAGGCCGTCATGAGCCGCGTGAGGGTCGGCTCGTCCGGGCACGGCAGCTCGGCCTGGACCGCCAGATGTCGCAGGCGCTCGGCGAGCTCGAGGCCGGACCCCGCCCCCTGCTCCCCGGACAGCAGCTTGGCCTCGATGATCTTCGCCACGACGTCGTTGGCGAGTATACTGTGCCCCCGCTGATGCATGGTCCGCAGCAGTTCCACGGCGAGCTGCGACTGCTCCTTCGTGTCGGCACCGCTCGAGCTGTAGATGCAGGCTAGGAGCTGCAGGTAGTGCTCCCTCGTGACCTCGAGGCCGGATAGGCGCATCTCTTGGATCAGATCACGCACGTCGTCGAGCGTCGCGATGGAACCGGTATGACCCGATTCGCGAGCTTTGGCCTGGACCGCGAGTCGGTATTCCCATGTCTTACTTTTGGGGAGGTGTTTGCTTGCTAGTTCGAAGAGCTCCAGAAACGGCGTCGATACCTGCCCATCTCTAGTTTCTCCCAGAGTTCGACGGCTATCGCCGGGTGTGAGTTCATTCAGGCGAGCTCGGAGAAGGTCTAGCACTCGCCGTTTTTGTTGGAAGTCATAGCTTAGAAGATGAGATAGCTCCTCGGGAGAGCCGCGGAGAGGGTCTGTTTTTGTCGAGTAAAAGGAGGCCTGACCAAAAGGCGAGTCCTTCGCTCGGCTATTTCGCGCGTTTTGTCGTTTTGGTGAACTAGAAAGCAAGGCCTTCTCTAAGGGGTGCAGGTCAGTCTTCTTTTCCGTCTCCCTCAAACCTGCCTGCGGCGGTAGCGATTCTTCCAAGGTAGGTGGATTGAGAGCCTTCAACCAAAGCGCCTCTAAATCCATCTCGGCCCTCCGATACTCTGTCATGAGTTGAACAACTATGGTAAAGCCGCTTTGCACCACGCCGAAACCAGCAGCGCGGCCACCTTCATCCACGACCGCGGACTCCCCTCCACCGCGTCCGATAGTGCCAAGGTTGACACATATCCAGCCAGTGCTTAATCCATCATCTGTATCGTCGGTACCCATGGTGCCTAGGAGCTTCGCGCGCTTCGCCTTCCTCCGCAACTTAGTCTTGCGCTCATTGGGCCCAAGGAAGCCGTCAGCATCAGCCCAGATTCGGTGCTTGTACCTTAGCCAGCGAAGTAAGCGTCCGGCCGAGACATTGAGGTGGCGCTCACTCCGGGCCGTACCAAACAACATGAATAAATTCGGACCAAGAGCTGGCGGCGGGTCGAGTTTTCGGAGATCTAGAAGAGACAGATCGTCCAGTCCCATTTCCTCCGATGCATATTCTACCAAAGAACCAACGACGGCTGGTGAGTCTGATGGGACTTCCGGTAAGGGTGGCGGTTCTACGGCTGCCACATGTCTGGGAGGTTCAACCTGCAAATACCATGGGACATCGGATGCGCTCGAATCCTCAGGCAGGACATGTGCCTCTCCCTCGTTCTTGGCAATGCCATCGTCCTCTAAGTGCTGTCCACTGGCATGTTGATCACTCGAGGACTCAGCTTTCCGGATTGTAGAAGAGAACCTTTTTGTAAGAGGTAAAGCTACGCTTCCAGACAGTGTTGTTACAGGAGTCGTAGTCCTGGTGAAAGATGCCGGGGATAAGGGGCTTGTAAAGAGCTTCAAGACAGCTGAGCGGCATTGATAGCAGCCGTGTGCTGTCAAAGCTCCTTTCACCACCATGTTGAGCGTTTAAATCCGACAGTAAAAAGAAGGGGGGAGGCTTGCCCATGGACAAATTTTGAGCGTGAGACCACACACCTTGATCGGATGAGATGATCGGTATTCCCACCTTTACGTCGTCTAGGTATACTATGTACAGTAAGTATGAGGAATGGATGGTTGTGAAGAAAACCGATTATACGTACTACAGTATTCTGCCCCACTAGTACTAGATCTTCAATTGGGGGGGGGGGGTGCC
>QJNX01000564.1:0-14890 GCA_004155925.1 Monosporascus sp. MG133 | reverse complement strand
CATGCGTCCGGGAAGACCTTGTGAGCAACGGCTAGCCTGGGGATCGAACCCAGCACTGAGGCGTCACCCACCGTCATGCGATCATTATGTTACGGCTAGCACCATACCGTTACGCCGGGGCACAAAAGATTAGCGGAATGATCGCAATTGTAACAATTATTCTGGTGCGTACAGCTGCTTATATAGGCTGGAGGTGTGTCACGGGACCCCGACCGTAACAATAAAGCCTTCCTGATTAAGAAAATCTTGCCGCGTTATGGGTATCCTGGAGGCGTTTTTATGTATATTTCGTAGGGTAAGTTGGCGTTTACGAAAGCATTTATAACGTTATATTGTTTAAGTTTTAGGTCGAACTTAGCCGTTATAGTAATTAAAGTTCGAAACGATTTTTTAACGAAAGTGGATACGTATGTATCGTTATAGGCGTCCTTAAGCTGTTAATCGCCTCGTATAGCGAAACGGGCCTTGCATTTTTGGAGCCAGTTATATTTATTAAACTTGTAGATATATACCCATATATATCTTAAGACTTATTTCCCTTTAGCAAAAGACTAATTAATAGCTTCCCAGGACTGTATTTTTTTGTAACTTTATAAATAAACCCTTTCGGTTTCGCGAAATATTTTTCTTAACGGGTATATATTTAGCTTTTTATGGCTTCGTAGCGGTGGTAATAAGTTACGTTTATGCACCCGGTTTTATGGCCTAAATACTTTTTATATAATAAGGTATTATAACCTTTCCGATTAAAATAACGCGTATTTCGGGTAATTAACTTCCTTAAACTTCCATAGCTTACCGGCCGGTTATTATACGTACTTATAAAGGGGGTTAAACGTCCTATATTAAATACGGCTTCCCATACCCTATATTCGTTTCGGATAACACCATTTTGGTACGAAACATACGGGAGGCCTCCGCTTATTACCCGTGGGGTACTTTCGTTTTTTACCGTCATTTTGGGTTAAATAATATAAGGGGAAATTAGGGCTACTTTTATAGCTTCCGTCGGCGTAATAATTGTAACGGTTATAAAGGTAGACGTTGGCAGCGGTAATGGTCCAGGGGACGGTAAAGGTTCGAATATAACGGTCGTATAAAGGTGATCAGTTTTTTACGAACAGGTTTATTCTTTTCCATTCCGTACGTCTTTTATATTGGTACCTTTTTAAAACTATTCTTCCTGCTTAACCGGTAACCGAATTATTCCGCTTAAATCTTCGTTCTTTTTTTGTATATGTATTAGGTGGTTATTAGCCTAATTAAGTATTTTTACTTGTCGGGGTAGCTTTTATAGCTTTTTTTCTGTAACGTACAAAAGGTCGTCCTTTAAATTTTTGATATTACTTAAAAAGGTAACCTTTTCGTTAAATTATACGTTTTGAATAGTGATAACCTTATTAATTAATAGGTTCTAAATTTCGTAAATATTCGTAAATTGGTAGCCGACAAGGTAGTTAATTTATACTTTAGGATTTAGTTTTTAAAGTTTTTATTTTTTTATGACGGCAGTTGTTATAACGTAAGCTATATAGCCGTATATTTGCAGGTGGGCCTGTTAAGGCTTCCGATTAAATATTGCGACGCGGTTTTTGTACGCCAGGTAAGTATAATAAACTTCGTATGGGCTTTGCCAAAAAAAAGCGTATTTGGGGGTACGGTTGTATAAATAAACTGCAGTTTTGAAGATATATACGATCAGAAACGAGGGTAACTTAGCGCCATTTTGTATCGTAATCGTTTTCTCCTTAATAATATCCCTTAAGTGCTTTGTATCCCCGTTCTGAGCCTGGGTATACAGTGCTGAAGGTTTAAGTCTAATACTGAAAGAAGGCGATTAAAATATATCCCGAAATTGATGGTTTTTTAAGATTTCGTTATCGTATTCGAATACTTATAAAAATACCTTATCTTAGTTTTTTAGGATTCTTAAAAGGTATCGAAACGTTATAATTAATATATCCTGCTTTCGATTTTTAAGGTAAATATTCTAGATAAAACCTAAATATTTATCGGTTGCAAATATAACGTATTTATATTTTTTAGGGTCCTTTTCGAAGTTTATGAAATTGATGGCGATTCCTTATCTTAATCGGGACGCTTTTTTTTTCGGCTCGCGGCATATTTGCCTTTTGGCCTTCGCCTTATTATATGCTTGGTATTCGATTATTATAAAACCCTTTAAGCGGATTCTTTTCGTATGGGATTGTAGCTGGGCGATTATTTTATGGCCTGGATAGCCTAATTACAGGTGCCATATGGTACCGTTACCTATACGTAACGGTTTTTTCGTCCAAAAGTTAATATTTCGTTTGTAGGTAATTAGGGCTGCATAAGGTATTATTATGCTGATATTTTCGATAACGAACTGATTAAATTTGTTTATTAACGTAATAACTACCTAATTAAACTTATTTCGAATAAAGTTGTTATTTTTCCGGTTATTTTATTAGTACTCTTTTTTCCGGAGTTGCCGAAAGGATACTAGATTATACGCGAAATCTTCGTAATGGGTTACGTTATATAAACGTAACGTTTTTGGGCCCGTAAGGTTTTAAAATAAAACGTTTTTTTTACCGTATTTATTAATTGGGACGGTATTTTTTCTTACGTATACTCCGTTATCTTAGATCGTCGTCTTATAATTTATGAACTTGCTAATAAGGTTAAAAATATATATCGTGGACCTTAAGTCCAGAATAGATAAATTCCTTAAAGGGTAAAACGTAACGTTTATCGCGCCGCGTTAATTAAAAATTAAAAAGTACGTTAGGACTCGTCTTATTCCTTTTAGAAATTAATTTATCTTTTAAGTAATTAATTTTTTTATGGTTTTTAATAAACGGTTAATCTTTTTTTTAAGGACTGATCGGCGGAAATTCGGCCTTTGACGTATGTTACTACCCTGTGGTTAAAGCGGAAATTTGCTAGGGTTTTTTTTAGGGAATGCATAATAGTATTAGGGTAATGTATGGTAGGCGCTTAAGTACGTTTTATAACAGGTACCTTACGTATCCGACTTTTAACGCTTTCTTTTACTGCCGTTTCGGTTCGAATGGGAACCTTTACGACCATCTTATTTTAACCTGCAGCCTGGGGTCCTTTTTTGCGGTTAAGGGTTAATATCTTTGGTTTTTTCCTGATTAAAATCGTCCTAATTAGAAGAATCTGCAGGTATCCCGTAAAACGCTGGAAACGCTACCTTAACGTTCTTTGACGTAGGTTGTGGATAGTTTATATTCCAGTAATCCAGAAAGTTAACCGTTACCTTTTGGTAACTAATCGTACCGTTATTAATCTTTTTCTTATTTATTATCTGGAAAGTTATTGTCTAAGTTCCGATAATAGGAGCCAGTATTATATATAGGTCGTTAACTTATACGATTATCGTTTTCGTTTCTGGCACTTTATATCGCTATCTTTGGGCCATAATTTCTTATCATTTTATAATCCATTCGTCTAACTTCTTTATTAATTTCGAGGTTTACTTCAGCCGTTTACGGTACTTCCGTTAGGTATTGATCAGAAGTTTGCTGTCGTATACTTTGCCGGATTCAGCCAAACTGGCGTACCATTTTCGTAAGTTTTTTTCTAGGAGAAAACTTGTTTTTTTAATCGCTAAAAATATAGATTCCAAAACCCATTTCGTAAGGTCGTTAACATTTTTACGGAAGTTATCGTATTTCCGATTTTATAGGTATATATAAAAAAGTTCTAGGCATAAGTTTATCTGCCTTTTATAATTATTTTAAACGTATTTGTTAGGTGATCCGTTCGATCGGTTTCTTCGACGTATATGGTTTTAGTGGATAAATTAATCGCTCGCGTCGTTTGCGTCGTTTGGTAAGGTCGTTTTTTTAGGTAGGTAGTTATATCGGGTTTCGTAGGTTTAACAGGTTATGGAATCTTCTGATCAGGATCGATATAATCCCATATATTAAGCGCTTGCGCTCTAGATCGGAATTCGCCTTTAAAGCGATCCCAGTCCTTGGGTCCCTTATAGATAACTAAGGACGTCGACGGTACGGTTGCTATTGTTAATAATAAGGAATATAAGTAATTGCTAATGATGTACAGCCTATATCGTCTCAGCAACAGTTGATCAGTTGATAATAATGCGAATTAAGCGAATAAGACTCTTAATTGTCAGATATAGGGGACATCAGTTGCATTGTGTTACATGGCCAGTTGCGTGCGCTCTCGCAACGCGTACTGATCCTTGAAATAATCTAGCCCCGGAACATATATGTTCCGATCAGAGGGATATCTCCATATATGGGGTGCTAGCGCACCCCTGCTAGCTGACAGCTGCGCCTGCGGCGCAGCCGCAGCTAGCGCTCTTAATCAAAAAGTAACTGCAATGGTCAGATGTATCGATTAAACCTTTTTAAGAAAAAGCTTTACAGAAATAACAAAACCGTAAAAATAGGGCCTGATAGCAAAGTATATTTTTTTGGCTTCGTTTTGCACATCCTTAGACAAATCTTCAAAAATTATTAATACGAATTTATTAAATATAACTTTAATTTAACGTTACCTATTTCGTAATTACGAAAAAATAATACAAAATTAAAACCGTTATCTTCCCATATCCATTTGGTTTAATTCAGGATAGCATTAATAATATAAGCTTAAAAAATGGCTAAAAATCTCGTTTTGTACATACCATAACCTTATACCCCCCCGGGCTAATACGACAATAACATAACCTTATAAGCCAAAATAATAATATATAAGGCTTAAAATCGCCTATAACAAACCCCGAAGCAAATTTTTTTTACTAATTAACCGAATACAAACGACGTATTAAAAGGTCTGGGATAAATACCCCAGACCTTCGAATACTTAACCTTCTAGGACGAAACGTTTATCTTTATCCGATACTTTTACCGGGCTTTTGCCGATATAAACGTAATTAACCTATACGCTAACCTTTAATATACGGCCGATAACCTTATAAAAACTTTACGTCATTTGTTTATTCGCCTTATATTAAACGTTATACTTAATAAATAAGGTCGTATTTTACGGAGAAAAGAAATACGGTACATAATCTGGTTTTTGAAAAGCTTAATATCATTTTCATTATTAAAACAAACTTTAAAAAATCCTTAATTATTTAAACCTTTTTTTTAATAACAAACTTAATTATTATCCAAATTACGTCTTTAATTAAGTTGGTCGAAAAATAACAAACTTTTATATTAATAATACCATATTTTATTTTTATCTTAATAACCGCGGAAACGATAAAATTCGATTTAGGGATATTCGAATGTATAATTACCAGAGAATATATTTAGATTATTCTTAGTTTTAAATAATTATCGAACGATTAATTTTAAATTATTTTATTAAATCTGGTTTTCGAACGACGATATGGTTTAATTACTATTAACGAAATATATTTATAATTATAATAAAAAGATTTCTGGCCTAAATATATAAATAGTAGTAGTTTATGTTTTATTTTTCTTACTTATATATATTAATTTATATATATAATAATTACTAGCGCCGTTACTTGAAAGAAATTAAGAAATATAAAGGTTCTAATAAAACCGTAAATTTAACTAAGTATGGTTGTAAGGTAAAAGATTTAATGTTTTAGTATTAATCGCCCTAAAATAAATATTATTATTTTTCCTATATCCCAAAAAAAAACGTTTAAATTAAAGGTATTTGGATTTATATTATGAATTAATGTACTGAAATTATTAAAGAATTTCCCCATAATCCAGTTTAATAATTCACGTATTATTATAAAAACCATTATTATATTAATAATAGAACGAAAACGATAAAGATCCGAAATTGCTTAATCAGGATTATAATACACTAAAGGTATTCGTCGAAAGTTATAAAAATAATTATTAAGTTTACTAATTCCAAAATACCTTACGAAAACCAGATTCGTGTATATAATAAATTAAAAAGCTTAATAATCCTATCCGTATCGTAATATCTACCGTTACTTTTAAATTAGATATGGATATTCCGGATATTAATGGAATAGTATGATAAAAAAAACGAAAACCCTTTTCATAAAAGATTTATAATAACGATTTAATTAAGCGGTTCGCAATTCTAAACGATTAAATATAACTAACTATAAATAAGCTATATTATTTATATCTTATTAAGTATTCGATAAATATAAAACTAAATTATTTAGTATAAAAATAATTAAAATTAAAATAAAACCCCGGGCCCGGTAAGACAAAAACCGTACTACTTATTAAAATATAAAAGTCGTAATAAAAAACGATATCGCGGATTTAAAAAAAACCTTAAATTATTTGTTATAAATAATTTCGATTAAGACGAGATAATCATCGAATCTTAATCTTAACCTTCGGCTAGTTAAAAAATTATTTACGTTACTCGTAAACCTTTTAAATAAAATAATATTAATTTCGGAATAAAACGAAAATAAAGATTTATTAACGTATATTATTTAACGGCAAACAGGTACGTAAGGCGGTCTTAATATATTTATATATAAAAGAAGTTATTATGATAAAAAAGGACCATAACAACCTTATTCCGGCTAAACCTTATTATAACTTATGCACGCCTAATTTTATTTACATACCCGAACTTTCGAACCCCAAAAAATCCGCATAAGAATAACCAAAAGATAATTCGTTAAAAACGGTTATTTGGGAAATGATCGAATTATAATATAAACGACGAACAAACGAATTATTTTTATACGGTTATTTCCGTTCGACGGTATAAAAAAAACTTTAAACATTTATTCCCATTAAATTTTAACGGTTTTTACTTAATACGTTTCCGAATAAGTTAAATAAAATTAAAGGCTTTTATTTAATTTAAAACATAATCGAAGTAATTAAACGATTTCCGGGCTCGATAAATAAAAATATTAAAACGTTTTAAAAAAATCGCATTTTTTACTATTATACCTAATATACGAAAAAGTCGTATTCTTTATATCGTAAAAAATATAAAAAACTTTCCAATAACGGCGGACGAAGCTTAATTTAAAACAACAGCGCCGTATTCTTATACTCTAAACAGATCTATATAAATTACGAACTATAACCGTATTATAAACCTGATAAATATTTATAAAAAAACGCGCAACCCTTATAAAGCGCGCCTCGTTTTAATCAAAACTTACTAATTATGAACGCTCGGTTTAAACTGGTAATTAAAAACTTACCGGTAATCTTAATAGTTTACATACCAACCCGGCATATAATTTATACGCCTTTGCGGTTCGGAATTACGACCCCGGTTATCGCGATATTTATACTCGTATACGTAATCCGTAACATAATAAATAATCCTAATCAAAAACCCGCCTTTTCCCCATTATTTATAACATCGGTCCAAAACCCATAATTCCTCAATATTTTTAATTTATCAAAACCACCTTCGTTACAGTATCTATATTCGCTTAATTCGTTTATTTTTATTTTGTTACCGGAATCGCTGGCATTACCAAAAGGTAATGATATGTAACCTAGCGTTATAAATAATATATCGAAAAATAATGCCGAAATAATAATCGTTATCGAAATCGGAAAGTCGTACGTTAAAAGCAAACGGTACATATTAATAATAATAATAACCATAATATTAGGTCGAAAATTAGAAAACGAAACCCGGCCGGTCCTAATCAAAACGGATAACGAAAAACGCGTTCGGTTTCGAAACGAGATCGCGGTCGCTAATAAATAAGGTAAATAAAAGATCGAAACTTAACGTTATAACTTTTTACAATTTTTAATAGTACATTTTCGAATTCGTTAGAATACGGAACATTATAAGTATATTTCTTTCACTTCTTAAATCATTACAGGATATTAACGTCATCTTAAAATCTGAAACGATATCCCCTTTACGTTAAAATAACTTAATTACGTAAAAGGGCTAAATAATACGACTATATTCATTATTTTGTTAATCTTTAATTGGTTAAATATTATATAAATATTAATTATCCTAATCCGGATTATTCTATATTATCATAAATATGTATAAAACCTTATAAATTAATGAAATTAACAAACTTTAATATTATAGTTTATAAATTCTGATCTATCGTAATTATTAACAAACGATTCTTTTCAATTTATAACCCTTTATTTATGGTATCGAATTAAAACTTTTTAAATCCTATCTTCCTGTCTTTTTTTTCGAACTTATTACATTAGCTTTTAAAATATTTCTATTCCTTTTAACCTTAAGGTACCTTAATTCAGATCGATTAACTAATCGGAAAAATCGATTATATAGGTAAATAAACGATATAAATAATTGTTAACCAATATCGGAAAGCCTATTTTCGTATAATATATATAGCTATTCCGGTATTTGTTTTCCTCTAAGTACCAGCTCGAAATATCCAAAATTCCGGTTTTATAATAAATCTAAAATTCTTAGGTTTTATAATTTTATCTTTTCGTAACTATAAGCATTATCTTTTAAAGCAGGATTCTGTTTACCACTTTTTAAAACTTATTACGTACGTTATTTCCTTTTCGCTGGAAATTTTTATGGTAACGGCTTTCTTAAAGTAATTAATTTAAGGTCTTAGTTAATCCCTCCTAAAGCTTATCTTCTAGATCGTTGCGTTTTTATAGAAGATTGTGGTATTTATAGGTTTTTTTATGCCAATAATTTTACCAGGGATATAAATATATTGCCTAACGTTAGGTACGCCGAATAAGGGTTTACCGATATCTCCGGTTACGGTTTTTAAAAAAAATTTAAGATATCCGACGTATAAGAATATAAGGTTCCGGTTATTTAATACTGCTCTTTTTCTTTCGGCGTAACCGGGATACCAGGTAAACTTCGGAATTTTCTTATATCAAAATCCCATATAATTATACGGTTTATTGGATATATTAAATAACCGTCAAAATCCTAAATACTGGTACTGAATATACCACGATACCTATAGATTCAATCCTTATGTATACTTATTTAACCGTTATAAGATTACATATAAAAACGGACTTTTCTTTCGCTTAATATCATAGAAATTTTATTTACCTAATATATACTATAAAAAGTTTCGTAGCTTTATGCTCTTAATTAGAACTATATAACTGTTATATTTTTGGTACCGTTTATATTACATAAGTTATTATTATATACAAACCTTTTAAAATATTAAACGGCGTGAATTGTTCGGTTTTTTAAATGAAATACGTTAATTAAATTTATAATATAAAGGATATATACTTTACGATTCCAAAAACTTACTATTTAATAACCCGGAATTTATATTTCGTTAATTATACGACTATATTATAATATAACGAAAAAAAGAATAATATTTTATAACATTTCATAATTTTATTTTCGGATAATACAAATAATGACTAAATTTTATTAAAATAATATAAATTCGTTTTTTATTAACGTTTTATAAGTTATATATATATAATTAAAATTTTTAAACATTTATTTAAATATTATCTCCGATATTATTATGGGTAAAATATACGTTAACGATTATATAACGGTAAACACATTACGGCTTTAAATATATATTAATAAGTTTTATTTTATCAAGAGCTTATAATATTATAACTTTATCGAATACTTACCTGGTAAAAATTAATAATATTCTATCGGTTAACTTAAGGTTTAAAAAAAGAATATAAGTAATTAAAAAGGGGGTATAAAAAATAACGCCGTAATTAAAATACGTCGTATCGAAACCTAATTTGGTAAGATTTATATCTTTATATACGCCTTAATCTTTTGCAGGCTTATTATAATACGTTAGGATAAAGTTATTATATTCCGCTTTATTAAACGGTAATATTATTATTATAGTAATTATATTATATTAAATATTATAAAATAATATTTATATAAAAAGAATCTAGGGATATTATAAATTTACCCATAATTATTTTAGCTAATTACGACTGAAAAATAAAAAGAAAGATATAAAATATAATAAACGGAATACAGTTTATAGCATTACATAAAATTAGATATCATAAATAAAACATTTATACATAAAAGGTTTAGAAATAATATAAACTTACCAACGGTATTTTATATTAATCAGGATTAAAAATTAAAAGGAAGGATATAAGATATAATAAACGGTATAAAATTTATACGGTTATATAATATTAAGTACTATAAATAAAGTATTTATATATAAATTTTTAAGGATATTATAAGCTTCCCGACGGTATGTTTAACTATTCAAGATTAAAAATGGAAATAAAGAATATAAGGTATAATGAACGGGGTAAGGTTCGTATATTAAATTTCATCCGAAACTGTTATTAATATTAAAAGAAATACGTAACGGTTTAAATTATATAAACGAAGCTTATAAATAGTTAAAAAGTTATAAACGAATCCGAAGGTAATATATATAATCAGAACTAAAATATGTGCGAATTTTAAGAGTATATAATTATAAATATATAATATAATTAAGTCTGTATAAGTTATTAAATACTAACCTAAAAACTAATATTACTTTTTCTTATAACGAAATAATAATATATAAGTAAAAAGTTTATTTATATAGAATAAGGTAAAAATAAAAAGAAATTACCGTTTTTTATTATATAAATCGGCTGTTTCGGCTTAATTAACCTATATTTTCCGGATATAACTTATTATTAATTTAGTCCTTATAAACAAAAAAAACCGTTTCAAAAATTAACAAAATTATTTTTCTTTAAAACCGCATACTTGTCGGAAAATCTTTCGATAAACGTTATAAATACCGTTAATCGTACCTTCATTTTAATTAATTATATTTAACGAAATCGAAAGGCGTTTATTATACAGTATACGTTTTAATTTAAAAAAGCTTAAAAACTCTTATTTATTTTATTAAACAACGTATTAAAAAATTAAGAAATAAAATCCGGATAATATTAATTACGGATTAATAAGACGTATTAAATGTTATTAAATATTCTTATAACGCTTTACAAAATTATTTTACCTTATAATATTAATTAAAATCGAATATTACTTATTTTAATCTTTTTTAAAGATATAATTATAATAACGGATATAGGTAGTAATAAGGTTATATATAATAAAACCCGTATTAAAACGTTATATTATAAATATAATTTTAAACATTAAATTATTATATTAAATTATAGTATCGTCTTATTATACCTGGCCGTAAAATATAACTTATCTTAATTGAAATCTTATTTTTATAAAAAAACGATAGCGTTATTTTAATTATTTTTAATAACCGGGTTATATTTTTATTTAACGTATAATAACTTTCTTAAATATTTAACCTCCTTAATATATCGATCCTATCCTGCGATATACTTAAAATAATAAAAATTTGCCTAATAACTAAAGCAAATAATTACCGTTCATTTTGAAAATAACCTTAATTATAATAATTAAACCTATAAAAAAATATGTAAAAACGTCCGGGTCGGTATTATGACGAAACCGTTTTGTTTTCCGTTTCGTATTATTCGATTATCATTTTTTCTTTAGGTATATAATTACTTAATATAAAAGTTTAAACCAGTTAAAAATTAATATTTTTATAAAATATTAACTTTCATTTAAGGTAATATGGATTATTTTAATTTCGAATAATAGGTTTTCTGGCGGACGACGGAATTTAAGCCCTTTTATGAAAGCTATATGTTTTTCACATAACCTATTCTGGTATTTATTTATAATAAGCTGCTAATTAATAAAAGTAATAAATTTCGGTTAATTTTTGCAGGTTAATAACTTATTGCGTATTTGTTTATTTTTAATACGTTAATTAACCAGTTAATCCGAATGATCGAATTAAACGTTCGGCTTATATCGTCATAAAGGATCCAACCACGGATAAAACCTTTAAATCCTATATCTGTCGGTCGATGTTAAGTCTAGAATATTAACGTACGTTTACGTATATCCTGTTCTGTTGGGCTCGCGCGGTAGAATTGGGAGAATTCGGATTCATCATGTTCTAAGAGGGGGGACGATAACGCGACGTATTCGGGCTGCAGTTATTGGACGCGCTGGTATCTAAGAGTCGTAAAAGGGCCCTAATCAGGACCAGAATGGTATTGGTAATAAGCCATAATAAAGGGAATTATATAGATATATATATAACTATAGGAAACGTTCTGGTATTAAGATATTACGGATTTTCGTTTTTTTTAAAGAAATAAATATGCCAAACGGACCCCTCTTTCGCATAATTAAAACTTAGGCCTCGTTGGCTCGTTACGGGGATTTGGGATTTGATTAATTAATTTTTAGCGTTATGGAGTGGTACTTGAGTGACTTTGAAGAAAAAGGAAAACGAGCCAGCGGGGCCTGAGCTAGCTGAGGTAAAGCTAGGTCCGACAAACATGTCCGCCAGTAATCAGACTCCTACAAGAACTCCTCTTTCTGAAGGATTATAGGTTAAATTGCGTGTTAGGAAAGAAATATCGTGAGATCGGAACCGGGCAATTTGTTGTTCTGGGCGTGATCGCGTTTTCGAAATTTCACTTAATGTACAGAGTATACGACAGGCCTTGCAGCCATACCGGGAGCCCAAGCCGCACTAGTTTTCCAGCCATATTAGTCCGGGACTCCAAGCTGGACCGGTCTGGATCTATGCTGGTCCCGCGCCACTAGATGCGTAGCTAGTAACTGGCGGCATACCTTATCGTAAATTAACATACAGAATGAATTACGACAAGTCATGGTTTTACTGGGCAGCGTGAGATTTTTGCCCCTCGGGAAATCTGCATGAAATTCCTACTTGATTCAAAAGTTAGAACAGCCTTCTGCGACCACTTGCTGCGGCCAGGCCAAGGCCTCAGCCCAGAAAGGCCCGACATGAGCTGTGACCAACTGAACCAATACCGACCCAGCATTGCCAAACACCCAGAAGCCTCGATGTTGGTGTAAAGCGCCTGCGAAAAAAGCCAGGATGACCAGTGCTTCAGGCCGATGTTGGTACAAATTCTCGATATACTCGTCCGGTACGAGAAGCGGCCATGCCATGATCGCATGGACGCCTAGATTGGGCGTAGAAGGCTGGGCTCCGAGATCGAGCACCCACTGCACCCAGCGCAAGGCTTCAAGGGAGGCCTCGATGGACGGGGTCAGTCGGTCTGGCGATGATTCAAGGTACGTACGCAACTGAGCCGTCTCTGTCCCGGGACTCAATTTCTTGGCATCGTCCATCCACCGGGTAACGGAAAGAAGGGGTTTCAAGTCTGATTGGAGGAGTTGTTCCCAGTATCTATTTGTGACAGCCCGGACCCCGCGGTGGATGCGTATGTAGTCGACGAAGGCGTTGACGAACTCCCCGACAGTATGTTGGTGGTCTGCGAGGGTGTTGCGGAGAATGTGGATGCCGAGGAGAGAGGCGAAAATGAATGAGGGGACGCAAGTACTCTCCGAAACATTATCCCTGGCCTCGTTGAACAGACCTAAAGCGCGGGTCTGCAGTTCTGTAGCTTGGTGGTAAAACAGGGAGGCCGTGTCCGGCTCTTGGGTAGCGATATGCAACGCGGAAAGGGCGAGTAGCTGGTCGAGGACGTAAGGTGCCGAAAGCGCGTTGTCCAGGGCGCTGGCGATGATTGGATTCATATTGCCCTCAAGAGCCATGTAGTTGAACATGTTATTCGTACAATGGTAAAGCAGGACCATGTGAAGCGCGGTAAAGCCACCCCGGATGCTGAGAGCGCCTAGATCTGATCCCCCGGATCCCCCAATCCTGGGCTCAGTCAGCAGCGACCTGGCGGACCCGAGGCTGCTGCTGCTGAGAGCCGAGGACGAGGTGCCATGCCGATAGCTAAGTCTCTGATCGGAATACGAGCATTGCCGGTCGCCGACGCGGCAGTTCCGGCATCTGGGACGGCCCTCATCGCATTTAACTCGCCGTTTCTTGCACACGAGGCAGCCTCTCCTCGATTTCGTATGCGCACGACGACTTACGCGTTTCTCCGATGGTTCAGGCGTCATATGTGTGTGAGACAGGCTCGTTGTGCGTCTATATTAGGGATAGGATGGATGCGAGGTTGGGAATGGAGAAGAGCTCGGCTACTCGTGTTTTCGGTTGGAGTTTGTATGCTTTTAGCTCGCAGCTCGCAAGCCAAGCCGAGGAATACGAACGAAACCGATACGGTCCACATAACTGGACCCCGACTTGAAACGGCTGCAACCTGCACCTTATCAAGTTCAGGCCATATTTTTAAAGTGTAGCTGCGCCCAGGCGCAGCTTTGGCTAAGATTTTTAAAAGGATTGTAGTTGTGAAAAAGGCTTAACCTGTGCGATCTATAAAGAGTGGCCTAAACGGGATTTATTTTTTAACTGCTATGTAAGGGAGAGGAGAATTAGAGATACAAGTTATGTACGTGTCAGCAGTCACAGTGATCGAATGCAGGAATCTGGCGTAACTCTCTGTATGTTCTCTAATGGTGTTCTAGGAAAGGACTAATCTAGTCCGTGGGCAATCGCCCTTACATACACGATTGGGTGACAAAGGATCATCAGTGGACAAAGGCTGTCCCAGGCAGCAGAATGCTGCTTGGCCCACAAAGCCTGGGCCACAAAGCCCACCAGCCGGCAACTCCTGAAAGCACCAATTGCCGACAGTACGAAAATATCTGCCGGGAGGCCAAAAGGTGTTAGCCGCAACAATTTTTCTAAAGGTAGGTGGCACGCTTTCTTTATTCGCCACATTAACCCCAATCAGCAACCGCAGAAAAGCTCTAGTGGGCCTTTTAAAGGGCTATAAAGGGCTTACTTTCAGTTTTAGGCCTAGAACCCTCTAAAAAGTTGTATAGTAAACTGTAACGAACCTGTCATACATCCACCTGGAGGTATGAGCAGTATCCGAAATGGGGGTTCTTGATTTGCAGGTAACAATAGCACAATGAATGGGATGTTCGT
>QJNX01000563.1:0-14966 GCA_004155925.1 Monosporascus sp. MG133 | reverse complement strand
CCTCCTCCTCCTCCTCCTCCGCCTCCGCCTCCGCCTCCGCCTCCACCTCCGCCGCCGCCACCGCCGCCAACACTTGCATCAAAATCCACGGACCATATCATGGTGCCACCCAAGCAGAGTGAATCCGCCATGGCAGTTTTAAGAGCCTGTTTGGTAGTTAGCGATCCTGAAGGGTATTACGATAACTTGGTCCAGTAGAAACCTACCATAGTCTCTGCGTCATCGAAACCAACCCAGCTATCGCCGTCATACGTCATATATTTTACCAGAGCAGTCCCGTTGAGATAGGGCTGGTAGTCATAGGCTTCGATCATCGACCTGATCTCCCGATTGGAAAGAACGCCCTCGAAGGCAGTACATTCGCCCGCCGCGCCAGGACCCGTAAATTTGCATTCGCCCATAGTGCCGCAAGAGGGATCCTCCAGCTTATACGTGCGGCCGTAATAGGCGATTCCCATAACCACTTTGGCTGGGTCGACTCCGTCGAACCAGAGAGGCTTCATGTTTCGCCATATTTCTGTAAAATCTGTGTGCGGACGGACGTAAGATCCTACCGAAGTCGTAAAACGTCAGTCATTTACCTCTGTCTTGTTATTCTAGGAAGCAGAAAACTTACCTAATGCTTTCACGTCGGTATCCCAGGGTCCATGCAGGTCATAGGCCATAAAACCCAGCCAATCAACATAAGATTGCATCTCACGAGGCTTAAAGCCGCGCAGATACCAATAGTCAGGGGCAAGGGTCAGCGATAACCCAAAGCGATCCCCGAACGCAGCTCTCATCTCCTTAACCAGAAACACGAGGTTATCAGCATCGCCCGGCCTGCCTCCCCTCTTCGCATCCACGGGATACTCCCAGTCGAGATCTGCGCCCTGGAAGCCATACTCCTCCATGAAAGCGATAAGCGATCGGATGAAAGCCGCTCGGTTGGCTTGCGTCGACACCACTAACAAACAAGGTCAGTCATTCATGGTAACGTAACGCGAGCCCTTTTACGTACTATCACTCCAGGCATGGTGGAACGGGCCAGGGTCCGAGAAACTCCACCCGCCAACGGCAACCCAAGTCTGCAGCCCATTGCCAGCGAGCGCAGTAAACTCCGAATACTGCGGCACGTCGTTCTCGTGCATGGCGACAATCTCAAAAGTAGCCGGGTCGAAAAATACAAAAGCGTAGAAAAGATGCGTGAGGCCTCGGGTGTTGATCTGGCTCGGTCGCACCTTGTCGCATTTACGCTCCCACGTATTCCATCCCTGGTAATAAGCCACGCGCCTTCCGGAAGAAGCTGAAGAGCCCCCGCAGGATGGAACGGGCTTCATGGCGCAGGACCCGTAGCCTTCCTGGCATGGTGTTAGGCCGTACTGCGGTTCTGGGTCGATGCAGTGAACGGTCTCGGTGCCGCACCAGCCGTAGTACGAACAACACAGGTTAAGGGCGCATGCCGTCTCGCCGTCCGCGGAATCGATGCCGCACATAGCCTTGGCGTCACAATCGGAGATACAGTCAGCGCCGCAATGGGCCTCCTTGAAACCGCACTTGCCGCTCGTGTTGCAACAGCTTTCGTCTTTGCATGGCGAGCCCGGTCCGCATTGGATTGGGCCGTCGCGCTTGTGTAAAGGCGTGAAGGGCGAGAAGCCGATCTCCGAGGACGGCTCTTCGTGCCTGGACTTGGATCCCTTATTTCCCTGCCTCGTGATGCGTGAAGGCGACCGCTGTTGGATACTTCGAGAATGAGACGTGGCATTTGAGGCGTTTCCAACGGTTTGTCCGAGAATATACTCTGTGCCGATGCTCAATAGGTCTATGCGGTCCGTCTCGAAGGGAATTGCCTGATGAGCGCCGCCGTGGTGAGATTTGCTGAATGGGCCCAAGTGCTCCGCTGCTCGCCATGGTACAAAGTTCCCTGTGGTCTGGTTGGTCCGACCAGTCGAGCTATTTCTGCCGGTGGCAGTGACGGTCTCTTCATGGGTGAAGACGCTTCCAGTCTCATTAGCGAAGGATTCAAGGCTGGATCCGGTGAATTGCATTTCCAGGGCAGCGACAGAATCATTCACTGGGATTTGGACGCTGTTCCAGTTTTGAACGTCCTCGAACGTCAGAGCACCCACCCGTTGAATCCATTCCATTGCATTTGGGAGCTTTGTGGTAGTACCGTTCTTGGTTGGGTCGACACTAAGCGGAATCTGGTTATCGTTCCCGTTCCATTGGACCCATGCAGCTATATTGTTATTCGGCACTCTGACCGTCATCACAGCCACCAGCATGACTGTGTCCTCCGTGTCGTCGGGCCCTAAGGAAAATTGACTTGCTGCGATGTCACGAAGGTAGCCTCCTGCACGTCTGTGGGCGTCGCCCTGCCAGTCTCGTTGCGTGTCAATGTTCAGCTCACGTCAGTAGGGGAAGAATTAACACACTTTGCTCTGACCTGACTCGAGGATCGTTTGGGCCCATATTAGGGGCGCAATTATTGTCCATCGCCATTGGTGCGCAATATGTCATTCCCGGGGTATCCTGTAACAAGCCATTTCCGCCCTCAATAAAACTGAATCGCCAATTTGTATCAACAACTCTTCAAGGCAAGCCAAGAGAGTTACTCACCTTCTTGCCGGCCACTCTTCACACGTGTAATAGCGGCCGCTTCGCTGGGTAATGCGTCGTCCGCTGGGCGCATTAGGATCAGGCACCCAGTCTGATTCGATTTCATTATCATGTAGCCGGAGGGCATCGGCTGGTTCTCCGGTCGTCCTCCACTCGTCAGGCATCACCGCAGGCTGGTTGGGCTCGGGGCATATGTGATTGTGACGCCAACTGCTCGGGCACTGGGCGCGACCCCGAGCGTCTGCGGCGTTACTGTTCAGATCGAAGCCATAAAGCTGAACTGCGTTATTTGCAGGAAGGGTCCGCATGAGCTGTCTGTTCCGAGCTCGTGGGGTTTGCAGCCAATAAGCCATGTTCAAACAGATAGCTCGCATGTAGTAGCAATTATAAATGACCATCACCGGCGGAGCTGGAATAAGGATAGGCTCCCAGATATTACCTGGTTCCCTTCGCCAGAAAGCTGGACTCATATGTAAGTACTTCTTCACAGGAGAATCGGAAGTTAAACATACGCGTTGATTGCCCGTTTAAATTTTGCCATCTTACCTCTTGGTTGAACTGGGAATTCACGAAGGTAGACAACAAAAGGAATAATAAAGCCAATAATTGAGAGCAGAGCCTGAGCCTTGCCATCTTCCCGACGAGTTACCAGCATGTAAAGAGGCTATTCAGCTGATGTGCTCTTGCCCCGTAGAGCAAAGTAAGACGACATCGTCCATGATATACGTCTACCAGAATGGAACTGGCAGTTACCTGCACCAACATACTCGGTAAATACCCGACGCAACTTTTGAGAATCCAGGGAAAACGGGACGAGATCCGTCGATAATCCCATTTTTCTAGTTACGAGGTGGGTCGAAATT
Source organism: Monosporascus sp. MG133 (assembly GCA_004155925.1). NCBI lineage: Eukaryota > Fungi > Ascomycota > Sordariomycetes > Xylariales > Monosporascus > Monosporascus sp. MG133. The sequence continues at coordinate 11,505 of QJNX01000563.1, read as the reverse complement.
ATTTCGAGAATAACAATTCTAAGGTCTATACGAGACCTGCCTTGGTCGAGGTGTCGTGGCTAATTCATTGTAAGCTCGTTTTCGTCAGACATTATTAAAGCTCAAGATATCATCGAGGGATGTTGGCTACGAATAGCTCCCTGCAACTAGTACTATGGCTTTGAAGCGTTATTCGAAGTTGAACGTTACGTTGCAAAAAAGTTGTGTGATTCAGAAGCTAAGTGGAGACCCGGCACTTTGGTTCGAAAGGACAGTATCAAAGCAGGGGTCATCAGGGGTTTTGTGGGTCCACATCAATTTCTACATACAGATCCCAGCGCCCTAGCCGACCGCCAACTGCAGGAGTTAATAACTGTTTTAGGCAGGGTTGTCAACGCTATTGTTGCCAACATGCTTGGCAAAACCGCCAGTTATACTATTGCATAAGGTTTTGCAAAATCTTTTGCTGCTGCGCTAGCCCTAATAATCTGAAAGCCTAAAGGCCCAGAGCCTGGAAGCCCTGAGGTCTACTCAGGCAGGCCAAGGCTACGTATAAGGCATAGCCTCGGGGGATCCCAGCCGCCGCCAGCATCGAACTACCTCCATACGTAGTATGCGGTTGGATTCCTTCAGGAAGGGTTGCATCCAATCGATTAATTTCGGGCGGAGATATTCATCCCCGCTCTACAAGTAACAACCCAACTTCAGCTTCACCGAACGTCGCTTCTGTCTTGATGCTTTCGGTCATCCCCCATTTCTGTCCTTACCACTTACGTCTCGCCATTACCATATGCCGCCCATGGACCAACGAAATCCAACTCAGCCGCAAGAAGGCGAGGATGGGCAGACTGACGGATGGGTGGCCTTATTCGGGTTCAGACCCTTCCCCACGAACCAACACATCCGACTACGGCCAAGGCTCCGTGCCTTTCGACACGCCGTCTTCAGGCGTCTAGAATGGCCGATATTCGAACCGCTGAATTCTATCAAAATTCTAGACGCTGACGAGCATGGGCAGCAGCGGTGGTCGCCGCTCTTCGCCGACGATGGTCAAGCGAGTCCCATGTCAGATGTCCTTAATCAGCCTGCTACCGATCCTCCGCGTTCTCGCATGTGCGTCGTCATAAGTGACATACACTTCTGGGAATTCTGGCAAGACGACGCGGCTCTGGCCCGGCGCCCAGCTCCGTTGGTAATCGAAAATCGAGGCGGCGACCCTATTACGGTCGGCCAATTCATCCAGCAGTTAAGCAGCTACGCCGCTGGGCTAAGGGATATGCACGAGCGACTTATCGGCGACATCGAGGGGCGGGTAAACTACTACTCAACCTGCCAAGGGCCACCCCGAGAGAATGCGACAGACGAGAATGCCATTTTCGCTGTGGAATTGGTGCAACACTATCCATCCGATAGAGCTAGGCACTGGGAATTGGCTACGGAACGGTGGCGCCAACAGGCCCAACAGGCGTCACAGGACTAGGAGTCACGAAGAGCTCAGGGGTCCGAGGGGAAGGCTAAAGCGGTGGAAGTGAACAATGACACCAGGGTGAGGCAGTGCGCTGAGGCCTAGACTTTTCGAATCGTCTGACAAAGTAAGATGTAGGCGAGTGGAAATTCTGATCACAGGCAATGCAGGCACCGTATATTTTATTTCCAAAATAGGCATCACAGCACGCTAGCATGCATCTGAGCAAACTGTAAACCAACTGCAGGTGTAATGCGGCACATACAAAGGTCTAGGTAGACTTGGCATATAGAGCCAGGGGCCGCAGAATTTCTACTCGGTGTAGAATTGGCAATAACAAATGAACATACTAGTCCCTAAGCATCGAAAGTATGCGAAGCCGGACCGCATTTCCGCGCCGACACTAGATCAGAGCATGTCATATAAAGCTTTTCAGCACAAGAGCATGGGACCGAGTTTTATGGATGGCAAGCACTGCGTCTTTCTTCGCGATGATGGCGTTCCACTCTCCACGATGCCTTCCACTTATGCTGTTAGCAGTCATCCAGTTATTTCAGTCTGTCCACTTGGCTTCTGCCGCTGTAAATTGTCGATACAATACTACAGCCCCGTCAGTAGTGAATTACAACAGTTGCTCTGATATAGCAAAAAAATATGGGATCTCTGTGAAGCTCTTCTTCCTCCTCAACCCTCAGGTGGACCCCGATTGTTCGAGTTTGCAGGCCGGCCACCAATACTGCGTGGACGGGACCGTAATGGACACCTCCCCAGATGGGTCTTGCGGCCCCCATCTTGCAGTCTCGTGCCTGGGTTACTCAGGCGGACAATGCTGCAACTCGCAGACAGGGAAATGCGGCGGCACAAGGTAGAATACTCACGCCGCGTCGTTACCTTTACCAATCTGATCATGCTCCAGGGAAGACTGCGAGGTCGGCGTTTGCATCTCCGGATTGTGTAGCGTACCAAATCCGAGCGACTACTCACTGGATGGAAACTGCGGGCCGGCAAATGGAAAGCAATGCGGTGGGAAATGGGGTGACTGCTGCAACATGAACGGGAAGTGTGGTACAGGCTCAGAGTTTTGCTACGGCGATAGGTGCTGGGGTGGCAACTGCACCGTCGTCCTACCTGACCCTGGCGAAGAACAGAAGCCGCCAATATGGCAAAGGGGAAACTCCACCGACGGTACTTGCGGCCCCAAAGGCAGAAACCAGGTTTGCAATGCCGTTTGGGGATACTGCTGTGCGAGTTCGGGTAAATGTGGCGACGGAGCTGGCTTCTGCGGAACCGGCTGCCAACCCCTTTACGGTAACTGCACTGATTCAGCCGTCCCTTCGCCGCCTGGGCCTGGAGATGTGAGTCCCGGTAAGAGACCTCTAACAGGAACCTCTCTATCTATGAAAGTTACTAATGAAAGCTGTACAGATGGGACCTGTGGCGGCTCCAACGGCTTCGTATGCGCCGGATCGCCGTTCGGTGATTGCTGCTCTTCCGGCGGTTGGTGCGGCAACTCGACGGGGCACTGCAGTCCTGCGACTTGCCAGCCGGAGTTTGGAAACTGTTCAGAAGGTAGCAAGCTATCGCCTGATGGTTCTTGCGGCGGCTCCAACGGATATATCTGCTTGGGCACCGAGTATGGCGACTGCTGCTCCGCGGGTGGATGGTGCGGTGACACCGACGGCCACTGTCTGGCCGGCTGTCAGAAGAAATTCGGTGATTGCGCCGGAGACGGTAACATATCGCCTGACGGCTCTTGCGGAGGCTCCCAGGGCTATATTTGTACTGGGTCTGGGTTTGGCAACTGCTGCTCTGCCGCCGGATGGTGTGGTAACACGGACGGCCATTGCAAGTCTGGCTGCCAAGCTAACTTCGGCACATGTACTGGTGGTAACGTCTCGCCTGATGGCACTTGTGGGCCGAACAACGGTGGCAAAACATGTGTCGGCTCAGCATTCGGCGGCTGTTGCTCTGCCAGAGGCTTTTGTGGCAACAAAGTCGATCATTGTGCTCAAGGGTGGTAAGTTCCACATATACTGAGTCCTATTCCACATTGTCGGTCAAGCTAATGTCTCAATTTGAACAGTCGCCCAAATTTCTCCAACGCGTGTATAACCAAAAATATCCCTTCGTTAAATGGCGAATGTGGTCCGAATAAAGGAAGCTTTACATGTGCAGGTGCCCATTCAATGGCCAGTGTTGTTCATCCGGCGGGTTCTGTGGTACAACAGCAGCCCACTGTGGTACAGGCTGTCGTCCAAATTTCGGACGCTGTAATTAGATGAGTCTGCCTCGGTGTGAAGGCCAGTTGTGATTCATGCAGGACACAGTGCCCTCATTGGCAGCGGAATGTTCTCTGGCCCGGAACGGGAAAGGAGAATACCCAGACAAGGAGATAGAAAAGCCAAACACTTTGGTGGCACAAATCAGTTCATTACTGTAATGAGATTAACCCCTTGTTTTTGGACTTCCCATTGGAGAACCTGATCTGACATGTTGGTGCTGAGTACCTGGGAGTGCTTGAGGTCCTTAAGGTCCTATTAGAGTGCTATTCCACATACAGTCTCTTGACCTAAAAGTTTTAGCCTTCTAGGAGGGTTGAGGGTCTCAAACGTTTTGAAGATTCCTAAAATTGAATAATCAAAATGGAAATAAGAAAGCGCGGCTAGAAATACTAGCTTTAAAATCAAAGTCCTAATATTAGATGACTGACCTTGGAATAGGGGGACTCTTAGATCTGGCCAGGTTCTCCAGGTCCGATGGGATCTTCAGGTCGGTTCAGTTATGCCTTTTCGAAGTGTGCTGATGGGATACCCTTGCGGTAGCTTCACGTAACCAGCGCAGAATTCTCCCAGGCTTACGCAAGGCTGGCGTTGTAGTACCACTTGGAATGCCATCAAAGCTAACACTGACTTGTTCAACAGGGAACGGCCGCGTACGACCGAGAGCGACCAAGCCGGGAGTACAATGTATAGAGCTCTCCGAACGAAGAAGAAGCAGCGAGTGTCACCCCATGATGCCCTTGGCTTGGCGCCGGCCCCGAAACAGTCTATAATAAATGGAAGGCTTCAGCAAACTTCCTAGCCCCTTATCTGCACCCCTTTTCGAGACCGTCGAGACACACCAAGACACGTATTAAGACTCGCCGGTCTCAGCACATTCTGAATACAAACTACGCCCCAGCGCCTTTGGGTTTAGCAAATCCTTTTCCCGACCCGAGAACGCAGACAAGTAGTCGGGCCAACAAGCGGCGCATATATGGCATTTTGCTCCATCCCTTGCAGCCACAGACTGATCGGAGTCCCTCGCCGAAATATCAGTGCTTTCGTATTGCCTGCGAGTTAGTTGTGCTATTAACCTGGTGGATAACATCTAGGTTGAGTCACCTTCATGGCATCTAAGAACAACACCGCCGTTCATCTAGGTCGAACAGCCAAGCCAATCACGGGGAACGAATGATCCCCCAAGTTGATAGACGTCACCGTCTTTGAAACAATACCTGTAGCGGGATGCCTACTTCTGAAGTTATTCGTCGGCCATAGAAGCGCATAATGGTCTTGGAGGGACATCAATATTATTCGCAGCCATCATACCTACGTATAGACTTATGGAATCGCTATAACTACCACCAAATAGTACTGGGAGAGTTATTTCCGCCCGTATGCATTCATTCATCGTCATATTCCACGTAACGACAAAGGCAAAGACAAACACAGCTCTCCCACAAGAGCCCAATCAATGCATAGAGAGGATCGCAGCAGGCCTCCTCGAAACTCCATGGCAGCGAACTCGGCGTATCGAGTATCTTACTATGGGTTTCCAGAAAGCTCGTTGCATTAGCGACTGGCTGGAAGCTAGTCTGCTGTTCGCCGCATTCAGTCCCATTCCCCATGGCGGTAGCACTTGGGTCAGTGTTGTTTGACATTGGCAAGGTTTTAATGTCATTTTAGTGTATTCTTGTGTCGCAGAATAGGGGTCACTTGCTTAGTCATCAAGCCCCAGGGGAACTGTAAACGCCCCACAAGAACGTTGTTGCGGGGCTCCCAGAGTATATATAGAGCTTCCTAGCCACCATTCTTTAGATCCCGAATTATCCATGACAATCTACACTTTCCACACTCTATGCAACCTTTTCCCGCGATCAGCCTAACTGTGAGAAGGAAGAATATCGACAGTGCGATCACAGCGGGCTAATCGATCAGGTTAAAGTTCGTATGCTGTCTTAAGCACCAAAGGTGTTATTGATGGAAGCGGCAGGCACCAGTTACTCGAGTCATGAGGCAATAAATACCATTTCATGGTGTCCACATGTAGACATTTCATGCTGTGGCTACTGATCCGGACCATACGGAAGTACTATCTTTTTACGAAGGGAAACATGATGTGTGGACGTGAAATTTCACCCTTCTCCCGAACTCGAAGTTCCTTCCACCATGCGTTGAAGTAAGGCAGACTAGTTACCTACCATGCAGAGCCGCCCGTCTGCAGCAACTTCCCACGCTTCGCTTCCCACGGCAGTTGGGCCCCAGAAAATCCCGTCGGGGTCGTACTTTTCCTTGATAGATAAAAGCGTGGGATAGTTCGTGCCATAGAACGCTCTCTGCCAGTCCGGTTGGTTGCTATCGGCCTCGTTAAGATATGCGGCACCCCCGGGCGTTATCTGTTCCAGAGCCGGGACGAACACATTAGTGACAGTTTGTTGTGCTATAATGTTCGCCGTCATATTGTATCGATCATATATACTAAGCTGGGTTAGATAAAGTAAGTGCGTGTAAGGCTTGAGACGGCTTACCTGCCGAGAAACGCCAGGAACAGCGCCTCGCGCCAACCCGGATGGACGGCGTTAGGAGACGTGGGTGGTCGGCTGACATTCATTGAGATACCAGCCAATATACCACCGTTACTTATGATCGACTTTATGGCGCCAGTAAGAGAGGCGGCAGAGCTGTCCGATGCCACTAGAGAATGTGGGATGAGGCGACCCCCGAGATTGAATTCCGTGATATTCATTTCCGGATTCAGAATACGGTAGGCGTCTTGGAAAGCTGGGAAATCGCGGGAAGAGAAAGCTATCGGCATCATGTCAGTCACATACCGGTAGAGGGCGAAGACTGGGTGGGGTGGAACAGACAGACGAACAGCACGTACCGTAGGGAATTCCACTTTTGTCGAGGACCTGCAGTGTGGGCTGTAGAAGTCGTTCGAGATCCTGAGCACTCCCCTCTGGCAAGTATGATTGTGGCATCAGGAACAGATTTCCCGGTAACACCTGCCAGTAAAGGGTAGCACCGGCGTCCAGCACTGCGGGCATATTCAGCAGGAAGGCCTGTACGATGTCCCAGTACGCATCCGATGGCTCCGTGAAAGAAAGAGTGGCGCCAGCCGTTGGCATATTTGGATGCAGCTTAACCGTCATAGAGAGCACGACACTGTATGTGCCACCACCGCCGCCCGCAAGAGCCCAGTACAAATCCGAGTTCTGCCGCGGCGTCGCTGTCAGGAGCTCTCCCTTTCCTGTGACCACTTCCCACTCTAGAACCTGATCAGCCGCGAGGCCAAACTTGGACCCGAGCAGGCTGGTTCCGCCGCCCTGAGTGTAGCCACCCGCGATACCCACAGTTGGGCAGACTCCCTCCACAACAACGAAGCCTTGGGCATTTGCTGCTTCCTGGGCCTCTGACGCCTGCACACCGGCCCCAATTTTCATTGCTTTCCCGGTGTAGGTGGTTGATTTGTAGTCCATAATAGACCGATCTTTGATGTGATGGGTCTACAAAGCCAGCGCCCCGCCTCCTGTAGACTTGCCCATGTAGTCATGGCCCGTGTTCCGGATGACTAGACGTATGTTGTGCTTCTTTGCAAAAGCTATGGTCTTACGATAGTCAGATGTACTTGATGCGTTGACAGCGTAAGCCACATAGGCACCTATAACACATTGGGCGTAGCGGGATGTGAATGGGTCGCAACTCAGGTTAGCAAAGAACGCAGCCATGGGCGAGTGTGCAGTCCAGTCATGAAGCTCGGGACGTGCCCAGTTAGCCTAGATCTGCGCGCAGAGTTTGGCATCGAAGCTGACGCCGGGGAAGGTATCGTGGCATGGACTGGCAATTGGCACAGTGGCTATCAACTTGCCTCCGACAGTCCTATTAAACGAGTCCCAGACAGCGGAGGATGGCCAGCATGCGTCACCTGGAAAGCAGCGACATAGACGCTGATGCCATGGGTTCAGTGACGACTGCGACGTCGAGATCCATGCCGCCCCCAGAACCATGGCAATGGAGATCCAAGTGATTACCCTCACCTGGGTCTTACTTAGCCCTATCGCCGACATGGTGTGAGATCTGATGGGAAATTCTTGACAGCCGGGAGATACTCTTCCAACATAGGAGGGCACCTCGCACCTAAAGAACATCGAATATGAGTTAAAGGTTGAGTTCCTATGGGAGATGGACCCTACTAGCGACTGTCGTATAAACGCAACCAACGTGCAGAAGCGTGCCGCAGTATGTAGCCAATGCAGAAGCCTCTACTTATTGAAATGGGGTTTATGCCACCAATGGAGTCTGTGCCTTCAATTAGATGTGGGTTACATCCTGGCAGGCGGGCACGCATGAGATTAAATCCGTAAGGAAGTTGCTGCAGCACCCCTGCTGGTGATTCCCCCTTGCTTGTTTTGTTGGACGCTTACATGCTCCATCAGAGTTGATGATGCTCGAAGCCGAGCACTTGCTTTTTCTTCTTAAACCCCTTCCGAAGTTGAACTCTAACCTCTGACTTTTTGTTCATTGTCCATCTTTCGCACTATTTCCGTTCAATCTCCGATCGCGCAAAATGCAGCCTCCTTTCCCATGCCCCACCGCCACATGGCACAACGACACCTACGAGAGAATTTCACCCTTCCGGCCTGAGCTAAGTGCAGCTGGCAAGACTGTAGTTATCGTCGGAGCAGTACGTGATCTAAACCATACCTTTCTGCTTCCCGACCGTCTTCCCTGCCAGCTTCCCCGTCTCCGCCTCCGCCGTGAGGTTAGGTCGGGCTTAGTTCAGACTGCATACTCACAGCAGCGCATCTGTTAAGCCCAGACATTAATTCGAACCAGTATCTGATACCTATCACTAACTATTGTGTGTGCATTGAAGGGGAGCGGAATTGGACGAGAGACCGCTCTGGCTTTTGCTACTGCAGGGGCTGCTCACGTTGCGCTCCTCGGGCGCACCGAATCTGCCCTCAAGGAGACGGCTGCATACATCTCGTCAGCCAGCAAAACATCATGCTCAGTCCACACCGCTGACGTGACCAAAGCGGAGAGCTTGCAAGACGCTGCTGCAGCGGTGGGCAAATGGCATGTGCTCGTGCTGAGCTCTGGCCACTGCCCTACGCCGTCGGCAGTTTCGTCGTCAGAAGTCGATGTGTGGTGGGAAGGCTTCGAAGTATGTTGTATAATAAATTATCTCTTGTTAAACTATGGTTTACTGACCAGCGCCTCTCCAGACAAACGTCAAAGGGACCCTGCTAGCAGTCAAGGCGTTTCTACCGACCGTTGCTTCATCCAACGCAGCCATCCTTGGGCTGACTACGGACGTCTCGTTCATGCCCACCACGCATCTGCCAGGCCTTTCATCTTACATCTCTTCGAAGCTCGCTCAGGCCAAAGTCTACGAGTTCTTGGCGGCTGAGAACCCCGACATCTTTGTCGCCACTATTAAGCCCGGTATGGTTGAGACTGCTAACTTCTACAGGAGCGGTGCCACCCCTGACAAAGTGCCTATGGATAAAGGTAAGAAATATTTCTAATCCTCCTCCCTGCGGATTGTATCATCAGGTATTAACCTAGAACCTAATGTGTTAGTTCAATTACCTGCTCATTTTCTTGTCTGGATGGCCAGCCCTGAAGCCGCGTTCCTAAGGGGACGTTGTACTTGGGCAAATTGGGATGTAGAGGAGCTCATGGCCCAGAAGGCCAAGATTTCGGAGGGCGTGTTTATGACAGCTGGTTTCATAGGCTTGCCATAGAGCACTCGCGTAAGAAGTAGTGCTGGTGTTTAGAAAGCTTGTTAGCTCGCAGTCAGTTTTTAGGGGTATCAAAGTGAGAGGAACAATATGTGTATTTTGAGGACTAGGCTAAACCTGCCCTCTTCCCAGGGAGGGGGGGACGGATAATTACCTGTCACTCACTAGGAAGCAGCTGCACAGCTCTTAACGGATATCTTCGTACCTAGGAAGCTAGAAAACGGTGATTCCACTTAGTGTGGGCGATCTACTAATTAATAGGCTTTCTAGGGCTCCGGGAAGGATCAACATTGTTCCGAATGATCCATAACCCCTGATGCTCTAAAGGAGGGGCTCTTATCATGACATTACCTATATATCCATTACCTTGCAGCGGCCTCTTAAAGTAACATTACATAGGCGCCTAGTTAACGCCACATTCTCTAATACCTGATACTCGCCCATAAAGCAGCCTTGAAATATACCTTGAGTAGTCGTTTGGGCAAAGACTATAAAATCTGAGCATGATTGTCTCGTCTAGGCCGGGTACAGTCAGCCAAAATGCGTCCCTTTGATCTTGGACGAACTTCCTCTGGAGACCACAAGTCTAAGCATCAGCTTCAGGCTGGGATCAGTTTGACCGACACAATGTCTTCAGCCGGCGATCCTCTTGGAGCTCCATTAATAAAGGCACGACCAAGTTCCTAGCGTGATATTTGAGGAATGGCCGTTTGGGAATGCAGTCCTCAACAGGTGATGGTGGATAACCTCGCGACTTGAAACGTAAGGTACGGCAACCTCCCAATGAACGGTTTGTTACGCTAGCCGAGATAGCTTCACAACGCAACCGTGAGCCTTCGCAACGGACTACCTCATCAGAAAGTATAGAACCAACGATTGTAGTAGGAGAGTCGGAGTCGGAGTCAGAGTCGGAACATGACGTTCCAAGACGACGGTCTAGTAGGATGAGGCGGCACCCACCACGTAGATATGATGGAAGTTCTGAATAGCTTCAGAATGGTATTTTTCCTGTATTTATATCTATAGAATTGATGGAGTTGGTGATAGATTTACTTTTTACGTGTGTGGGTCTGGAGGGGACGGGAACATGGGGAGTCGGAAACTACCCCCTTACTGTAGACTTCCATAGGAAAGTTGGCCAGTGCGGCACAGTTGCAACAGGAGCTCTGTGGAGCTCCTGAAGGCTGCAGAAATCCATCACGTAACAGTAATCCAAATCGGAGCTCCCAGAAGCTGCTAGAAGCTATTCCCGCATACGCCGTTAGTCTTGACATTTCACCATACTCCACCATACACTCCCCAGCTGTAGAGCTCTCGTTGCGATATAGCTGTGCGTGTTGATCGCGTCTTTTGGTGTTGTTGTTGTGCGGGGCTGCCAGGCGTTTTGATTGTGGCGCATCGTGTGCGCTGCAATTGGCTGCCCCGCCGCGCGCCTGCAGGGCTGCGGCTCGTCCAAGCTCTGGAGCCGCAACACCATGAATTCGAGGCTGTCCCACCCACGATCTCCCTTTCAATCCAAACAAAGCAACAGTCAAGATGGCCCCCAAGCGCTCAACCAAGAAGACCTCGCTGCGCGAGCGCCTGACGCTCGCACGTGCCGCGAAGAAGTAAGTTGTCGATTTTCGCTGTTTTCTACTTATTTGCAGCTTTTGCACGTATCCTTTCGTCGCTGTTGTACGCTGGTTGGTGGTTGGCTTCAGTACCCCGCGTTGAGTGACCCTGACTGTCAATTGACTGGATCTCGCAACACACACATCACTCTCACACCTACACTCCGAGCCGCGGCATCACTATACTAGCCTATGAAGACAAAGCTACGAGCCCCCTCCTCTACATCTGGAGAAGGAAGATGGGGCGAGCAATGTAGCCGTGATTCTTGTCTCGGCTGTTACGGCTGTTGTGAGAATAGTTAGGTAATGGTGGTATATGTAGCACAGCAGGTCGGCGGCGCGCACGCAGCTGGCACGCGCTATGAGAAGCAAAGCCAATAGGGGCCACCACGGGGGGGGGGGGGGGGGGGGGGGGGGGGGGGGGGGGGGGGGGGGGGGGGGGG